>CAEFZY010023858.1:0-17445 GCA_903066815.1 Brachyrhaphis roseni
GCATGGGTATGTTGGCATTGTTTTTGGCGGAGTTATGTTTTTTCATAAAAAAAAATTATGCAAATCGCCCGGGCTCGGGCGGGTGGAGGTTAAGTGGTTGTTGTCTGATTAAAGGTGCTTGTAAGACTTTAGTTACAAGACAAACCCCAACTGATCTCAATGTAAAGTTGTTTTTTTAGAAAAAGTAAATATTACTTAAAAAAATAAACCACAAGAAGACTCCAGACTGTCAGATAACAGCCTGAACTTAAGAGGCCTTCATTCACCTCCCACCCAATTCCATTCCTCCCTTTCTCTTTCTTCCTGCTCTCACCTGTGAATAAGCCCTGATTAGACCCGGTTTAAGTGGAGAAAGTGCAGTGGGGTCTGCTTGATCTGTCAGTCACTCCACATCTCCATCTTTCAACCTGTAAATTTTTTCTGAAGTCAGACTGACTGGAAATGCCAAATTGTCCCTGCTGTCAGTAAAACTGGTTTATTGATGAATGGAGGGCTCACAGGCATGGGGAACCTAGGCAGTGTCTGAGCCTCTAGTTATGGAGATGGAGGAGTGATGCAATGAATAAAATAATGATTGGCTTGAAGTGAAAACACTTGTTTCTGTTGACTGCAAACGATTCAAATTCCATTCGTGGTTTTTTGATACTTTTTTCTGTTTTCGTCTGTTTGATTTCGCTACAAGTTACAGAGTCCATCCCAATTCATCTCACGTCTAAATCATTTTATACTTATTCTAGAAAAATAAATATAACTCAAGAGTTTTTGTAACTGATACTTCAAATTTTTAAAGTTTATCAGAATGTTGAAAATTGTTTTGTTTATGTTTTGCTCTTTATATGACTGACGTGACAAAAAGACTAATTTCTCTTAGCTAGTCTAAAATTGGTAAAACTAGAGAACATGCCATTCAAATAATGCAGATGTGTGTTGCCCATAAGAAAAGACAGAGTATCTATTAAAAAGTTTAAAACAACTGGACCTGTGACTAGCAAGGCTAGACAAAGCGCCAACTTTCTTTCCACCCACAGTGATGAGAAAGACAAGAGGAGTATAAAATATTCAAAGCTCCTGACAGCAAAGACTGGCTTTTTGAGGACCAAGTCTCCATAACAATCATTACACACTTTTCCACCAGGTTGTTATTTTGTTCTTAACTCGATTAAATGAAGGATAAATACAAAAATGAGAAAGATTACAAATCAAGGGAATATTCAAGAGGCAAGTCATGAAAACACTTATTCCGTCCTACCATGCATTGTTAATATGCTACTGTAATTTTAATTGGAACTGTTTGCTTTGATCAAATGAAATCAATGTTTTCAGCAAGAAATACTGCAGGAGATTCTGGACTGAAACAAATGATGAATATGTTTCTGTTAAGCATGGTGAAGGATCCATAATGCTGTGGGATTGCTTCACTTCCAAAGAGCCTGGGTGCCTTGTTAGAGTGCATGAACTCTTATTGTAAACCCAGGAAAATTTTAAATTAAATTGTGGTGGCCTCTGCTACAATACTGAAAGCAGGTTATTATTGGGTCTTTCATGTAATCTTGCTGAAAGAACCAGACACAAAATCAATTTTTTTTTCCTGAACATGCCAGCCCCAGGCCTAAATCATGGAGAACATTTGTGAAGTGAGCTGAAAAGATGAGAATACAAGAGATTACTCCAGACTGTGAAGCGTCTAAAAAAAACAAAACAAATATAGAATAAAAGCAGAGGAATTAAAAGTAGATTTTTTTTACATTGTGATGAATTTAAAGCAAATTGTAAGGCTTTATACCTGAGGTGCAAACAATTTTGAAGGACAGCTTACTTAGAATAGACCCTCTGGTTTTCTGTTCAGGAAAATTTAAGGGTGTTGCCTCTTTTGTTCATTTTAATAGAATTCATTTGTAGACACAGCTCTAGTCAAGCTCAGGCCAGCCTACCCGGTGTTGGAGAAGCAGCTCCAAAGACCTTGGCCATGACTCCACAACAGTCGATTGAAGACGCGTTTAAAAAGCCGATAGAGGTGCAGGCTTTCTACATCCGGCTCCCTCCAGATCCGCTGCAGCACCAAGCGAATGTTTGAGCGAACAATGTCCAACACCTGAGGCAACCAGAAAGTAAGTGTGAGATGAAGAGAAAAACAATAGTTACTTCAGGTTCAAAGTTGTACAAGTAAAAGGAATGTTTGTTGTAATGAAATACATAATGACGTTTCTTATTTATATGCAGAACTTGGCATTTCTTCCAGTTGTAATTTCTTCCTATTTTTTCCCTGTTGATCTTACCATGAAATTAGCAATCACACAGGCTCCCAAATTTACTCACCAACAAAGAGCAAGCTTGCATTTATGAATAAATCCAGTGAAAAATGCATATTCAACAACACAAACTGACTGAAGAAAAACTTTAATCAAATTTTACACTGTGCACTGACTATTTGAGCAGTTTAGTCAGTGCTTTCATAGAAGTCTCCATGCAAAGATACAGATCCAATGTCTTTGTGTGTGTGTGTGTGTGTGTGTGGCTGAGCTACAGCTAGGACGAAAAACCATTGGGGCAGACAGTGGAGAGCCTGGAAGAGGGCTAATTGCTGCACCAATGTCAGTCTTGGAGATAAGGTGTCAGAAGTTCCCGGGCGGTCCACAGACACCTTCACCAGGCTTCCATCTTTCCCCCTCTTCCTTTTTCCTATCTCTTCCCACCTCACAACCTTCTATTTCTTCCCTTTTCTTCCCCTTTTCATCCCAGCTCAGAGCAGTGCTGAGGCTCTTTTGACTTTGATTCCTCGCTCCTCATTACTGAAGTGCTTGTCCGTCTGTGCATGCACGCATGTGTGTGTGTTTGTTATCGATGCAAAAGAAGTGAGATTTCCCCACAGCAGCATGAGGCGAACAGGGCATGCATGTGCTCTCAGACAAACTGATAGATGAGTAAACACACAGATATGTCTTGGTATGGTAATCAGGCGGCAGAGCGGTGGGTGCTACGTTCCTGACCTCTGCCTGCTGCTCATTAGGCTGCTTCACTCCAAATAAACATGAGCTCACGCCACCGAGGCCCACAGCTGAGCACAGCGGTGCAGAAAGCAATGGCTGAGAGATCACATCATTACTGACACGCCTACTGGATGCCATTTCACGTCTTGTCCCCTCTTCTGTTTTGTTTACATCTTTTTTGGTGGATCTACCTCCAATGGTCTGACATGGTAATGATCTTCATGTTTGTCATGTTTTTTTTCTGCTCTTTTTTTCCCTCTAAAGTTTGATTTGGGGATTATTTTTCGTGTTTTAAAAGTTGTTCAAAAGCTTTCACAGAAATAGGTAGGCGCAGTGACATTTTGTCATGTTCGCTGGTTTTAACAACGTCCATTTCGTGCAAGGCGACGATATAGAAGCCCTGACAGCAAAGGCAGAGGCAGGCCATTTATACGGACGTCAAAAGATAAATGAGCCCCATTTTTAACACTTTTAGACCTAACATCAAAAAAGAAAGGAATTATCATAGTGAATTGTGTCTGAAAGATAAATGTGTCCCACATTTAACTCTTTCACACCTAAGATAAAAAAATAAATGAAGCATTATTTCAGAGAAATGTGTCCTAGACAGGGTTCAAAATAAACCTTTTTATTTTGAACCATCAGAAAACTGGGAAAGGATGTTTCCCAAAAACATGTCAAAGCTTTCACAATATAATTTGACAAAAATCAAAAACTTAAACCTAAACAGATCTTCAGAGTAACTTTCATGGGTATATATGGACATAAGTAACAAAAGATTTTTAAAAACACTTTTATCTATTTTTCCTAAATTAATTTAAAAAAGATAAAGCTTACCAGTTCTCTTTTTCTCTTATGATGTTTGATGACATGTTGGAAAGCAACACGTTTCTCTAAACTTTTACCAATTCAAACAAACATAAAAATACAATTCTTTTTTAAGTCTTTTTATTTCAAGTTCTTTTTTTGTAACTCAGGTCTTGTATTGGGGTTCTGATTCAGACTTCAGCTGCTTTAGCAAAGCAGTTCAGTTCATCAATATTCATCTCTTGTTAAAGATTCTGGGTCATTACTATGGTCTGACCTAAATAATTCTATTTTAGATCTGGTTGTATGTTTAAGGTCATCATCCTGCTGAAAGGCTAATGTCCACCCAAGTTTAAATGTTTTTGGAGCCTCCAACAGGTTTTCTTCCATCACTGACCTGTCCAAGAGTAAAGCAGATGGGATGGGAGTCAGATTTTGAGCCTGAGGATTTGGTTTGGAACAGGGAAAAGATGGTCTGCTCATAAAAACTGTGGGGTTAAAAGTGTCTCAATGAAGAAACAGCTGAAAAGGGAAGTTCTTACATTGGTCACAAGACATTGGCTGTGATCAAAGAACAAGATTCCAGATACAAATGACTGAAATACCCATGCTGGACTTGACCTTAGAGACAGGCTGCAAAGCTCTGTCATCTGAGAAGAGCTCAGAGTAGAGGTGCTGCTCCTTTAAATCAAAAGCAGTCAGCAGAGGTGGTTGGAACATCTGATCAGGATCCCTCCTGGGCACCTCCCCCTGAGCTTCTCCAGGCCTGTCCCTCTGGGATAAGGCCCTGGAGCAGACCCAAAACTTGCTGGAGGGACTGTCTCCCTTCTGGCCTGGGAATGACTTTGGATTCCTCATAATGAGCTGCAGACGGTCACTGGGGAGAAAAATGTCTGGGTTCCTCTAATAGAATTATTGCCTCACTACTTTCTCTTGGAAAATGAAGGACAATGGATGGATGGATGAAATTTTAAATGGGACATCTTATGGTTTTACTTTAACCATCAGATGCCAGTAAATCTACAAAGGCAAGATCTTAGGAGTTCAAAAACTAGTAGTTATCCTGTGAACTAATTCTCCCATCTGAGTTGATGATCTCTTCAGCTCCTCCAGAATTACCAAAGGTCTCTTGGCTGCTTGATTTAAAGCTATCTTTCCTCAGCTGGTTTTGTGGATGGTCATTTCTTGCTAGATTTGTATTTGTGATGTAATCTTTCCATTTTCAGACAGAGTAAAGCATGGTTTTTGAGATGATTACTACTTATTGTTTTACAACCTACCCCTGCCTTGAACTTCCCATTGGCTTTATATCTTACTTTTCTGTTGTGTTTCTTGGGTTTTCATGATGCTAAGTGACTAATTAGGTGAACTCTGAAGGCAACTTGGGGTTGAATACATACACACCACACTTTTCAGATTTATATTTGAAAAAAAAAAAAGGGAAAGTCATGCATTATTTTACTTCCAGTTCTGAACTATCCTCTACTTTGTGTTGGTGTAAAATTTGAATAAAATATAAATTTGAGAAATTAAAACAGATGCGAATCATTTGCCAGTCACTGCATAAACATAAAGATACAGTATTATGATAGACTTAAAACAAAATCAATTAAGCACTAGCCAAGGAGTTTGGATTCTGCTGTGCAACTCACCTTCCGCTGTTTGGTCGAGTCCAGCTTCACCAACCAATATGACGCCACCTTTGATTTATGGTATCTCCAGTTGTCGAGAATCTGTGGGGTGAGCATTAATGTTAAAGCTTTGGAAATGGTTGTTACAAACAAAAAGCAAATATATTATTAAAGACCATTTTATGAAATGGAAACTTCCAGTTGCATTAAACATTAACCATCTTCTCTGAGCGTTCAAGGTTTCTACAGGCCTTTTGTTTATGTAGGAGCAAAGAGAAAACTATTAAGATAAATTTATTTATTCATCTTTTAAACTTAATTTTTAGACACTCCTTGTGTTCAGGATTTTTCTTTCCAGTGAAACACTTGGTTAAAGAATAGCAAAATATTTCCTTACAGAAATGAAAAACAAAAAACATTTTAGTAATATCAAAACAATATTTTAGATGGACTCATTATTGAATCAAGCCCTGAAAACTTTCTACTTGCTGGGTCTGTTTGATGGTTAATCTAATCGCCTCGCGCCTTCTTCAAATCGGTTCTCATTACAATAGAGTTCCATGTTCAAACATGACGGCACCATTAGACACTGGGTTCCTTGCACAATATTTGCCACATCAAGCTACACAGGAAAGTACAAGGTGACAGACTGTTTACAGCAGCACAACACAGACTGTCTTAGTCCTGTCTTTCTACTCTAATCAAGGGAAAGATTTTAAACCTTTACAAAATCACATGTCACAATATCTTCTGTAACCAGAATTAGATTTTTTTTTTTCTCCTTTATACGTATGTGTGACTCTTTTACAACCCTGTAAAATGGTGAAATCTCAACAAAACCAAAAATCCTACTTATGGACATTATGTTGTATGTTTTGATACATTTAAAAGCTGTATGGGTAATTATCTTTTTCTTACTTTTAGAACCAGAGTAACAGTGCATATTCGCCCATTGCTGCTGTTGTTAAGCCACACTTCCTCTCTGATGTACTTATGTCACATAAGGTGCTAGATCCCCTGCAAAGAGGACTCACAGTGGAAAGCTCCAGTGCAATTTACCTTTCTATTCTCACACACACATATACACATACAAGTGGGTTTCCAATGTTTTTTTTTAAATTGTCTTTTTGTAGGTTTGCTTTACCTCAGCCACTTGTTTAATGCTAACTGCAAGTGCACAGCTGGAAATCAGTATTTTTTGCATTGAGGGGCCATTTGTTTCAAAGACTAAACCTTTATGTTTGTCTTTTAAAAAAGGCAAAATAAACAAACAAAAAAAAACTTTCCCTGCTGCTTTCAGTGAAAGATTAGGGAGGCAATTACTCAGATACAAATATGCATTAAGCCAAATTAAACCTGACCTGTGAATTATTACCAAAAAAACAAAAAAAAAATGCTAAGTGAATACTCCTCCTTTGAGTTAAGGAGTGAACAGTACAGGTGCAGTCTCTCAGCTATGCTTTCATTTTGCGTACAGTGGTATGCAAAATGGTAATTGTCTTTCACAAAAATAGTTTGGAGTCTGTATTGCCTGTAGCAAGTTGTAATTTTAAATCATAACAAACACCTAAAATCCATTATTTGTTGATGAAAGTCAGAGTTATGTCAAGGAAAAGATTTTTTTTGATTAATTCAGTAAAACAAAAGCAAGAGAAATTTGTATTGATAAAACTGAAGTTGATTGTCGAAACGTGTGCCCCAGGTATCCTTAGATTTTATGCTATTTAAACAATATATTTATACAACACGTTTCTGCAGAGAGTGCAGAAACGTAGAGAAACCCTACTTAGTACATAGAAAAGCTTCATCTCAGTAAACTTGTGAAAAGTGAATTTATTTATTTAATTCTAAATCAAAAAGTTTTAATCTTATTTAAAAAAAAGGCCATTGCACAAAGAACGACATATTTCAGACTTCATTTATTTTGATGATTATGGCGTACATGTAATAAAATTCCCAAATTCATTTTTTCATTAACTTTACATACAGATATATTATTGCCTAATTGCCTTCACAGGCTCACACTTCTTTCACATTATAGATTTAAGCTGAGCTTTACAATTTGCAAGGAAGCCTGATATTATATGCCTTTATTTTCATAAAATGAAACTTGACTATATTTTAGTTTTTTACTAGCTGATTAACAAATGTACAAGGATAAAAATAGTTAAAATATGCACCATCTGCAAATAGCAGGACCCTCTCCTGTCAGTTTCTGTGCAATTATAAAGGAAGTGGCTGTGATTAATAGAAAGGAGTGGAGGAGAACAGCATTGGACTGCAGACAAACTGTTACTGGGTTCATTTCAAATATAGAGGAAGACAAGTCTGAGCTGACAAGCTATCGTAAAGTGACACAAGGAGATGAATCATAGCTACACTGTAAAAATAATCAAACCAGGCAACAAAGAAATTCAAAGCATGCCTTGGTTTCTTTGCTTCTTACAATTTCTGTTTTTTTGTTGTTGTTTTTTCCCAGCATAAAACAGTTCAAAAAGGAAATTAAATTAAACAAATGACCTGTCTATAAGAAATCTTTACCCACCTCGTCTAGCACTGCCTCGGCCTCTTCTTCAGTCTTCCCCGGAAATCTGATCCGCATGGCAGTGAGCGCTGAGAGGGTCTGACGCACCATTTCGACCTCCTGCTCCTTAGCCTTCAAGTTTATCAATGGTTCACCCTAAAATTATGTACATGACAACTTAGAATAAAACTATACACACACATCATCACTGACATGATGCTGCATTTGAATCCTTCTTTTACCAGGGAAGTGAATTAATAATACAACAAACAACTGCAATAAACATTTAAAACTAGAACTGGGTGCACAAATTTTGGTTATTTATTTATTGTGGATTTTCTCTAACGTAAACAATATCAAAATTAAAGCTTAGATGTACATCTAAGCCTTAGATATACCTAATATTATATATTAGGTTTATATAGATAAATCTAAATTAAATCTAACCAATATTAGGTTTATTTTCATTTAGGAAGGTTAAGAAAAACTACACACTTTTTTAGTCGCAATGCCAAATAAGCTTTTGGCTAAATTCTGGTTGGATTTTTTATAATTTTTTTCCTTAAGAGCTAATCCAAAATTTGTTGGTTTCCAGACATCCCATTCAAGTAGCCTAAGTTGTGTAGTGGACAAATTCAAACATTAAAATTATGAAATATGCAAACGTTAAGAATTACTTGGGTGCTCCCATCTAGAAGTGCAGCTCCCTGTATGTTAAGGCAAAATTACATGCAACACTGAGCTCACTGCATAAAATACAGAAAAAATAATGACATGTATGCAAATGAGTTGGGACCTTTTTACACACAAAGAAAAGCATTTTCTTCAGTTTTGAAAATTAGAGAAATGGGATCCTTATTGAACTCACCAATTAAATTGCAGGTGTATATACAGTTTTTGAAAAAAAAAAAAAAAGAGACCACTGCACTGAACCTCATTGAAAACCTCATGGTTATTCCAACAAATATTGATTTCTGAACTTTTCCTGAGTTGAAACACTAGTATTGTTGTTTCTAAATAAATATTAACCTGTTTTCTTTGCATTATTTAAGGTCTGAAAGTCCTGCATCTTTTTTGTTATTTTGACCATTTCTAATTTTCTGTAAATAAATACTGAATGTTTGCTTGGAATTTCTGAGACATGTTGTCAGTAGTTCCTAGAATAAAAAAAATAATGTTAATTTTAATCAATCATATGCCTATAAAAAGTAAAATCAGAGAAACTGATCATTTTAATTTTAAGTGGTCTCTTAATTTTTTCCAGTACTTCAAGATGGGATCACCCAAGTAATGTGTATATATGACTCTATCTAAATTTGAGCTTACGTGAATTAGTATTCATTATATTAAAATTGCTGCAAAGAAATATTATTTTCAAAAATGTATTCCCTTTTCTTTCTACCTGGAAAAAACCCTAAAAAGAAATAAGTTAAAATACATCTTTAAAAGTCATTCCTGACTATATAAACTTTGCCTGGTTTCACTTTATTTAACTGTACTAAGAGAAGACAAGCTGTGAAAGAAGAAAGTAAATTGAGAAGGAAGGCAGAAAGCAACAGATGGACACATTTGAAGGTCATTATTGTGGACTGCAGTAACCTGATATATCTGTTTTAAAAAATCCACAGTACTATTATATTCAAATGAAAAACAGAAAACATTAAGGTTTACAGGTTGAACTAACTTAAAAATGAACTATACAAGCATATTTTATAATTTAACACATCAAAGGTTTCTGCATAGGTATGTTGAGTATCTTACCACATTAGAGTGGATAGTCCCCAGGCTGCTGCTGTGAGGCACACGGTGGGCGGAGCCACTACGGCTCAGCGAATGAGAGCGAATCGCAGCAGAGCTCAGAGTAGCGGAGCTCGGCCTGGCAAGAGGCGTTGCCATTGGAATCATCGGAGATGGCCTGGTGGAAAATGGTCGCATCTCATTGGGTGATGGGAGGGAGGCAATGCACCGAGGGCAAGAGATAGAACGTCTGATTGGACCAGAAAGGGTTGGAGATACAGAGGGAGTAGTGCCTGTTTTGGGGGACTTGATTGGAGGTTTCCAGAACATGCGGCCTGTAAAGACACAGGAAACATTGAAACGAAAGTGTTTGAGATTGAGAAAACAGCTTTTCACTCCTCAGATTTCACAATGTCTTTGTCAGGCTTTCAAGCTCTCCTGCTTGCTTTGCATCATTTGGCGCCTACGTCATGAGATGAAGTGCGACACACTGACCCAGCGGTTCAGCTTTTGTGTTATTACCAAGTCTGTCTTGTGTTGTCAATGCCAGAAATTTAACAGAAATCTGGTTCTTGTCAGGTCTGAGGGTACATTAAGGGGCAGCTCTGTCTCAGACACACACACACCCAAGTAAGCTTGTAGAAAATTACACAGAAAACCGTCACAGACTCGGTCTATAAACCTGGATACTGTTCCAGCTTGTCTATCAGCCAGTGTATTAGTGTGCGTCCGTCGTAAAGCAAGCTTACAAGTGTGTGTGTTTATGTGTGTTTGTGACTGCCGAATCTTCCAAGGTTTGGTCAGTGCCAACTGTGAGCATTATGGAGCTTAGTTGTAGCAGTCCTTTGGTGGCTTGGTATGGAGAAGGACTTGGCAAGGTTGCTGTCTCTCTGCACACACCCACACACACACACCCCAACACCCATGCATACGCTTCCACAAAAAACTTTACTCTTTTTCATGATTTAGCCCCTTATTTTGTGACAAATTGAATAGGCTAATGTAAGACTCCTCTCCTTGAGCACTATAACTCAGCCCACAATGCAACCAGAGAATTTCTGAGCCAAGGTCAGCGCATTGACTTCTCTGAAAAGTGTTCTCTTTTCTCACTTCTAAGAGCAAAAAAGTGATTCAGTACATTTGACTGATGTGAATTGGAGGAAATGTATGAGGCTTATCACTCTTGCTAAAAAATTTTATAGTTCTACATAAACCCTCAAGGTATTTTCAAGGTGTTTTACAAAAAGGTCTCTGCTTCTACTTCCATCAAAATTCTCCTGTTTATTTCTATGCCTAACTTCACACACTCCTGTTCTCAAGTGAGTGCTGTGGTCCTTTCCATTGGCGATTGCATTCCTGAAAAATTGTTTTACCAACAAACATGGGCAAAATTATCCATATTGCTGAACTCACAAATTAGGATTTTTCAGCAGCAATTAGGAAAGGAACATACATAATTTATTGCATCGGGTAAGCATAACAACAAAGGACCTAATACCACCTTCTGAGAAGATCATACTTTAATTCTGACCTTTTTTGGATATGGACATAAAAAAAATTTGTTAAATAGTCCTTAGACACACTTAAAATAAGTTAAAGAGCTAATCAGTCTAACCATAATACCTGGTAGCCTTCTTCAGAACAAATAAAACAAGTCAAAATACCAAAACACCCTGTCATAAAAATGTATTTCAAAAACCCTGCATTGTGTGGATGCATAAACTTGCCTTCAATTTAAATTTACTTAAATATATTTTGATCAAATTTTGGCACTCATTCTTTCCAAGGTTTCCCCCAGAAAACGGTGGTTGGGTGCTAGGGCAGACATTCATCCAGCGACCCATCGTCTTTTTGAGTTAAAAAATGTTTAAAGTTGACAGGAAATTTGAAAATATCACTTATAATTATGTGTTATTAAAAGATTGGAAGATTAATACCCAAACACCAACTATAATGTCTTAAAAATGCAAACATTTTAAAAAGGCTTAAAAAAAAATAAGCAATGCTTAGCCTGGTGCCCCGCCAGGTTTATAATACACTGGGGGAATCCCTGGTTTTTGTACAAATTTAATAACTAAAGTAAATCCAATTAAGCTGAAGTAAAGGTCAACTGTCCAAGTTATATTTCCTTGAGTATGTATCAATTGCATCCATTAAAATTTAGTTTTCAGTTGCATGGAACTGCAGTTGCCTTGGAGTAGCAAGCTTCTGAATTCAAATCACAGCCAGGGTGTTTCTACATGGCGTATGCATGTTCTCTGAATACATGTATAGTTTCACTCCAGGTACATGCTAGGTTAATTGGCCTCTCAAAATGGCTTGTAGGAATGAGTATTAGCATGCATGGAAGTTTGTTCTGTGTGTCACTGTGTTGTCCTATGGTGAACTGGTGACCTGTCCAGGGTATACCCACGCCTCTCCTTTTAACCACTAGGAATTGCCTACAGTCCCCTGAAGCACCACAAGGAATAAGTGAATATAGACAATGACTGAATGAAGGTAAGTTGTAGTTTACAAAGAGCTTATAGAGAAAAATCAAAAGCATCTTATTGAACAACAGAAGAATAGAGAAAAGTCAACAGCATTATGTGGAAATTATGGCAAAGAGAAACTACTCATTAGTCACTGGAGAATTGATGGGACAACAGTGACATTAGAAAATCTAAAGGCTGCTCCACATTTGCTAAAAAGACAAGATGATAATTGGTCAAGGAAGCTGCTAAGAGACCAGAGGCAATACTGAATGAGCAGCATTTTTTTCATATATAAAAACCGGTTGTATTACAAATGGACACACAACCATAATTTTTATTCACCTTATATCTGAACTATGAAGCAGGCTTACAAGGTTACAGCTTTTTCTTCCAAAAGCAACATCCAGATCTGACTAAAATCTATTCTGGTCTCTTTGTACTCACCATCAACAAAATAATACCATCATACTCAGATGGAATTAGTTCTTTTAGTCAAAGTGGGAGAAACTGTGAAGTGTTTCAGATACCGGTCAGTTTTGACCCAAACCTTTAGGTGTCTGAAAAATCTTTCTTAAAACACTAAACATGATAGAAGTTTGCTCCACAGATGGGAAATCTAAGACATGAACTTTGTGAGTTTCTGTCAATCAATCAAGAAAAAGTCATAAGGTTATTTCCAAACAGTTTGGAGTCCATCTATCTGATGTAATAAATACTCACTGGAATAAAATATCAGCAAGAAATCCTCCAAAATAACCAGTAACTACAACTGATGGGCATGGTCAGCAAAAATATGCAGTAGAGCTTACATTTTGCTCAGCTGACACTAAGGTGCCCAAAGTGAGCCAAGAAGATGTTCCCCATCCCCTCATCAGGCTAAACTGTTTATGGAAAGCAGAATGAATCCATATTTTCAGATTTTTTTTATGCCATATCATGACCAGGACATCTAAATGCTGGGACTGACATTAAACCAAGTATATTTTTTTCCAATGTGTTTTTGTCAAATTTTGGAAAGCCTTTGTGAATTCTAGCATTATTGTTTTCACAACCTGTGGTTATTTGAGCCAATGTTCCTTTTCTACACGTTGAACTAATCTGATGATTCTCCTCTAACCTCTCATATCAAAAAGGTATTTTTATCAGCATGACTGCCACTCAGTGGAAATTTTATGAGAGATGGTTGTGAGTGAAAACCCTAGTAGATCAGCATTTGCCAACAATGATCATGTTTGTTCGAAGTCACTTAAATCCCCCTTCTTTCTCATTCTCCATGCTTCATTCAGCTGTTGCCATATGATTAGACAGTATGCTATCAACTGCACAGGTGTACTTATTAAAATGGCAAATGAGTGTATACTGGCAGAGTTAGTCATTTCCATTTAAAAAATAGTTGATGCCTTGGATGTCTTAATTTTTTTTAAAGCGTGAAAGGAAGATTTTGTCGTCATCACTCTTAAAAAGTGTTTCATTAGAGTAAACAGAAAATAAGCAATAATTTGCAAAAGTGTTTCGATTATCCAGCAGAGTGCTTTGACAATCTTGTTTCAGGAACTTTTATTTATTCATCCTACCTGTTAAGTGTTTATAGCTCGGGCCATTTATTGACTTATGTGAACTGCTTCACTGAGGTGGTTATTTGCAGTGAAGTTATATTTTTAACAGAGTTAGAGACATTTTAAAAGTTGTACACTGTACAGTTAGTCCAATTGTAAAATCTGTAGCCTATCTAGGATCACTGACCTCAAGTCATCTTTTATCACCTTTAACATGATTCTAGTAATCAGGCCAGAATGAAAACAGTCTAACTATTGATTCATACTGTCAGCTGTAGAAATACTGTCTCACTTATTTCCACCATTTGTACCAGAAAAACGAATTTTTAGCTTAATTAGCCCAATCTAACTAATAACTTAGATTTTTATTTTCAAATGAATTACAACACTTCATTTTTCAGTTTTGACAAAAAACTGTGAGCATTATTGTTTAATAATATTTGTTTACCTGCATAAAGCTTTAGTTCAATCATCCAGAATTTTGATTAGCCTCAAATTTTTAATTGCCTCATCTGCCAATATTTCTCTTATGTTTCTCTAGCCCTCTATTGTTCATGGTAACTGCTATTTCTTTTTTATGTTGGCAAACACAGACAAAAAAACAAGAACCTTGCAAGTAGATGTCACACTCTGCCTTTCTAATAAGGCAGTCCCAGACCCTTCGCCCTACCTGAGCGCTCAGCCACGTTTTTCTCCTTGCTTTCACTGAGGTCATAGGAGACCTTCTTCTCGCCTCCCTTTTCTTTAATTTCCCCTTCTTCTGTTTTTCTTGTCTCCTCTTCCTCTTCTTCATTGGACGAGGAGCATGAATTATCTTCGCTGCTGCCGCTGGAGAAGTCAGCCAGGTAGTCTGGTCGTTGGCTTCTTGGCGTCTGGCTGCATTCCGGCATGGCGGTCAAGGGCTAGCAACAACAAAGCAACAGATGCTCAGCACATACTCTACACATAACAGCAGAATATAAAAATGAACATGCATTGCACAAAGTCATTAATCTTGACAAATAAGTTACCAGACACACCATTACAACATCGACTTTCAAGCGACAACCACTCAAATGTTTCATGTTATGTCCCATGACAACCACAAACCTGAAAGTATTTCTATAGGATTTCATGTGACAGCATCACACAAAGTAGTGCATATCGCTTAAGTGGAAGGGAAAATGTAAAAAAACAAAACAAAGGAAATCCATAGTTTAGGATAGTTTGAGCAATCTGCTTATAAGACAACTATTGGATGTTTACTTTAATAGCTTAAAGAGTACCAAGAAAAAAGGAGGACTTAATTATGGAAGTCCTCCTTCCATAATGACAGTTGTGAAAACTTTAGGTTAAGGATATAACCTCTGTTTTCTGAGCAGTAATGTACTCTTCATGAACTTTCAGACTAGCAAGTGCTGCCTCACTGTTTTGTCACCAAAGCCTGCATGGCAAGCTAAGAAGCCACCAAATGTACTTTGGCATTGGAAAATGTATCTGTCCCAGCAATGAGGTCGCCACACAAGTTCTACTCAGTGGCTTGGTCCTGTCCATGCTGAGCATAGACACATGCTTCATGACTATATAAGCTTTGTTAAAAATAGGTTGAAGCAAATGGGTTCATTTAGTGTGTTGACCAGTTACACTGTAACTTTCAGGATCTTGCATGGTAAAGCTCCTCATCATATGGATTAAAGCCACAAACTCCAACTCCAACCAACAAACTTATCTACTATCAGTCTTAAGGAAAAATATGGAAGTCTGACCTCTTCAAGTTGGAGTTCAACTTGGACTTATAAGGACGCCACAGTGGAAGGTTTTACCTGTGTTAGAAGATTTTACTCATAGAATCAGTACAGCCACTCACAACTGAAATGTTTAGCTTGGCAAAAAAACATCTACATGTATATAAAAGGGCAATGTTAAGGCAGAAGCTCTTATTCATTCTTCAACAGTTGTTTTCCTTCAATTCTTCAAATAAATGGATAAAATGTTGAGTACATGAGAGCTTTGGAAAACATGGAGTTTTCTTAACAAAATATTAACTTAGAGACGAGAAGGTGAAAATATATGTCTGTGTATTGAAATGTAAAGCATGAGCTAATAAACAGAAGTTTTTAGTTTAATGTTAATTATATATCTCCCAATTTGAAACGGGGACACAATGAGGACATTGATAAAGCTTTTCGTCATCTGTTATTCAGTGTTCGGGTCTGGCATTGCTGTAAGGCCACCCAAATTAATAAGCAGGAAGTGATCATGGGTCTGAAAGAGTCACCGCTGGGTAGTCGTGTGGGTGAGTGATGGAGGAGGCTAGAGACAGAGAGAGATTAAATACATGAGAAGAGAATAACAAGGGAAGATTGGAACATCAGATTGATGAGGTGAGATATAAAGAGAGGGGCAAGGTGAATCTCAGCAGTGGCAGCAGAAAGGAACGAATAGAAGCACAGAGGAGGGAGAGAATACGCAAAGAGAGGTGGAAATGAACTCAGAAAGGCAATGATTTTGGATATGGAGAGGAGATGAAAAGCATGCATGGACAGACAGTCCCTCATCAGTGAAGAGAGAGACAAAATGAGAGATCAGACACTAAAAATAAGATGAAATTTTGGTGAGAATAGCAATCATTCTGAACAAGGAACCAAGCAGTAGGGTAGGGAAAGAGAGCATCAACCACAAGCGTAAGAACAGTAGATCAAAATTAGGATTTGGAGACAAAAAGCAATTAAAAAGGCTTATAAACTTCCCTGCCATCCTTTTTCTCAACTTCCTGTCCCGTCTGCCTTAACATTTCCTTCGCTGACAGAAACATCAGTGCCATGTCTTTCCTTCAAAATCCTGTCTAACTCCACTCATCGCGCTTTCACATTCTGCTTGGTTCAGCTCCACCAGATGGCTTGTAAGCAACTCACCCTCGAGAGGGAATCTATCCGTCACAGCACTTTACTTCCTTCCCCCTGTTACCGATGTCTCTCTCCATACGTTCTGCAACATCGAAGCTGACGGGCCCGAAATTAATTTGGACAACAGTGATTGTGTCTGAACAAGTTCTCATTCTGGCTCGGGCCTCACAAACGTAAAGGCTGAACTTCAACGTCTGGTCCCTAACACACTCCTCAAGTGTTCCAGTCAATTTAGCCCTCGAATGAGGGATGATGTACACGCACCCAAAAGAGAGAGGAATGGTGAGGTGAACGGAGGAGAGTGGAGCAAGTTGATGGAGGGAGTAATGTGCTGTCGCAGGAAATTGAAGGGGGCTTACAGGTGGATGTGACAGAGAGGAAAAAGAAGAGAATGATAGACAGAGAGAAGGATAGCAAGGGGGTGCAAGTGAGGGAGCGTAGGTGAAACAGGCTGACAGCTGTCCCCTTAGGGAGTTGGGTCCCTTCTTTGGGCCTCTTTCTGATTCCTTTCTTTCTTTCTTTCCAAAGCTGCTAGACAGCCACAACCCCCATTCCCCCAATACTCACCACCACCTTTATTTTTCTGAATCACGTCCGATGTGCTTTCTTAGAGTGTTAGCTCCAGGCATCTGACTACCTCCATCCCTTTCTCTCTGGCACTCGTCTTTTTTGAAGGTCCCATGAGGCATCTGGACCCTATGCACTCTGTGCTCCGTGTCTCCCAACCTCTCTCCCTTTCACCCACCTTTGGGCCTCGTTGCCTGGAGGATTTGCCCGTCAGCTTCTCGTCATCCAGCTCACATCGTTCCAGGAGATCCAGTATATCTTCTTCCTGCACGTTAAT
>CAEFZY010023863.1:0-43851 GCA_903066815.1 Brachyrhaphis roseni
TATATATATATATATATATATATATATATATATATATATATATACACACACATTGTATTTTTACCCGAATAAACGCAGATGAGGCAGAAAATGACGGGGAAACCAAGCATTACCTGCTTTTATTTCCAGTGCAGTCTAAGGTTAAAGGGATGCTGAATACATTATACAATTTAAAAGTGTCTACAGTTTTAAGCCAAGGCTTAAAGTTAACGTGTTAACTGCTGGAGATTCTGGGACGAGCGCCTCCGCTTCACCAGAACCCAACACCGGGTCGTAGTAACATGTTCCCGCCGCTCGCGCTTTGTTAATACAACCTTTTGCCCTTTACGGTTCAGCGCAGTCATGCCACTCAACAGCTGTGTCAATAAAACTGAGAGCTCCTGTTACCTTGTGCGCTTTATAGTATAAATGTGTGAACAAATTCACATTCACATGTTTCTGACAAAATGGTAATTAGAAAAACCTTTTTTGAACCGCCACACCGACTTGGTAAGAAATTTTCTTTAATTTTAACAGCTGTTAAAGTTACATTTTTCTTCCACTTTATAATTATTCAACTCGCTTTGTTGATGAAATATCACATGAATTTCCTCTTAGATTTGTTTTTGTGGCATGACAAAAGATGGAGAACTTGAGCTCATTTGTACTGTAACAACTTAAAATGTCTCAAGCTCATTTTTACTAATTGGATGAGATTTACTAGTCTAAAACTAAAACTTAAATGTAAAAATACAATGTTGGACAACTGTATTGCTCCAGATTAGACTCCTATGAAACACATGAATCCCACTTAGGGATGAAAAACTTATCATGATACCATCGTTTCATATCAGTCAACAGATAATTATTTATTCTATTTTTTTATTTTAAATGACTGAAATACAGATAAACTGGTGGTGTGACCTTTCCTCTTCTATCCACAGTTTTCACTCCACATTGTTTTCTTAAGCAATTATGAGGCACAGTGGAAAAACCTTAAACTGCTGCTGTGCAAGTTGCTTAACAGTTAACAGGTTGTTGCTAGGCAACCAAAGAACGACTGAGTTGCTAGGTAACCAAAGAGTGAGTGAGCCAGTTGATTCCACCAACATTTCTTTCAGCCAGCAGTGAAAAGTTGAGCAGCAATATTTTATTAAACATATTATTCATTTATATTGATCATCCATCTATTGCCTAAATATGTATTATTGATTTTTTTTTTGTCCCACTATAAAAGCAGCTCACTCTCTCATCTTTCATCCAGATCACCTTTATCCAAACTGCTTCCACCATCCTGAACTGACCTGATACCAAGTGCAAAATTCAAATATATGTCTATATATAGACTTGCAGAATGCTGGTTATTATATTCAGGATGAACATCAGTGGTATTTACTGGCCTGAGGGCATTTTATTATGACCCAAACACAGCTGTATTTCTTACAAAAAGAAGAGTAAAACGGATAAATTCACTTTAAAAAAACAAAAAAACATCAAAGAATACATTTATCCAGCACTGCAGTTACAAACCATAAAATCTGTCACATTCTAAATTAGGTCACCTTTAAATGAGATCACGTTGCAAAGGAAGGAGAAAAATTAGATCTTTAAACCTTCATCCAAGAACCAAAAGCATGCAGAAAATTCCTCTCTGCTGGTAATTAAAGATTTCAAAAAGCAGGTTATTCTGCAGGAAATAAGAGCGCTCAGTTTTCAACAGGAGGATTTGAGCTAGGGGAGGTCTGTGTAAATTTGGTTGACCTACTTTTTGTTTCTGGCTGCTGTGCTTCAGCCTTTAATATTTAAGAAGATCCTTTCTCCTAATGAACCTTTCTCAGAATCTGTGTAAGGTGAACACGGCTTACAAAACAAGGCTGTTTGTCCTTTCATGTGTGGATTAAACTGTTCTTAATTACTTTATGAGAGATAATTATAGTCATTTAGAAAAAAAATAAGGTATTCTGCGAAGGTTTTAAAGGGTTTAGAGGTGAAAACGTGCACCAGAGGGAAAATATTCGACCATTTTAGTGATGATAAATCACTAACTAAAGTTTAAATACATTGTTGGTTTTATTTTTAGCAAGTTTTGACCTACTTTTGGATGTTTAAAAGTATTTGCTCTGTTCCAGTTTAGATGAAAGACACTAAGGAAATGTTAAAAGGCAGTTTTCAAGAATTTGATTTCATTATTTAAAAGAACAAGCTCTCTATATTTATAGACCAGACTGAAAATGCAGTGTGACCGATTGTAAGTTTTCTGTGAGTAAATATTTATATATATATATATATATATATATATATATATATATATATGTGTGTGTGTATTTTATAGGGAAAAACAGATTTTCCCTATCAAAATCAGATTCTCTGGTGATACTTTAAAGATATTTGCAAGGATTTTTGCAATATTTTTTCCTCATTAAACCCCGTCCAAAATCTAAATGTAGAAAAAAAATAATAAAATAATATTTTTTATTATTCTTTAAAGAACATAAAAAGCTCGATTTTTGTTACAGATCATGAACTATTACAACTTAGCAGTGCAGTAGAAGCAAGGTCACTTAAACAAAATGGTTTTGTTTTTTTTCTTTTACCATTTTTGATAAAAATTGTCACTAAAGTCATAACTATGCATTAGCGTTAAAAAATGTGAGGATCTGTGGAATTAAATAATAGTCAATAGTTTTTCCAATTTGATTGGTCCCACATGATTTCACAGATGTTTTTGAGATTTTTTTAGATGAAACTTACAGATTTTGCATTTTTTTTATATTTTCACAAAATTTTGCAGTATTTGCCTTTATGTATGACAGCAAATGTGACTTTTTGTTACTCGCCACATTTATCACGGACTGTAACTTAACATCAAGAAAATTCTAGGCCGCAGTTTAGTAGAAATAAGAAATACTGTCACCCGCATGTGAGTTTGCAGAAAATGTGGATATTTGTTGATTTTGCGTGAATAAATAAGCAAACTCTCGAAATGACCTAGTCAAAACCCAGACTTTCATCTGACTGAACTGCAATGGCATGAAATTGATGGAAAATCTTTTATTTTTGGCTGAATTAAAACAACTGTGCAAAGAGTGGGACATTTATTGAACAGAAAATATAATAAACATCTAACTTCATAACTTTTCTTTACTGTTTTGTAAATTTCAGCTGGTATGATACGTTTTACAACACTTAAAGGTGCAGACAGTCCTGCGTCATGTAGTTTGTGCTTTAGACTTTCAACCATGCAGAGGGAATGTAACAGATGTGTATACCAATGTTTTACAATGATAATGAAATAAATTATGACTTATTTGGATTCCTCTTGTGAAGTCTTTGTCTTTTGTCAGAAAGAAATGCTAAATTTGATAACGAACCTCTAAAGTATTCTGAAAATGTAACTAAATGGATAAAATATTGCCTAGTTCGGTCCACAAGGCTGGCTTTAAACTGCATGTTAAGATGCAGTTCTCTGCTTTCCCTTTGTCTCCCACTGTTGACACAGATTGTTCTCTAATTAGGCCAAGGCTTCTGTGAGGAAGATTTAAGAAACAGAAATCAATTCTGGGTGTGCATCCTGCGCTCGGCCCGTGTTCAAAGTCTTCAGTAATGGCGTATCTGTCAACTTTTTAGTCCGTCTTCTCGGGAACGTGTGGCGCAGTTGCTTGCCTCTGCATCTGTCTGTAATTCATCACGCAGCGGGTGCATACCTGCGGGAACTCGATGATGGCCACGGTATGAGGTAACGCAACACTGAGCCAGTTGTGATACTTTTTTCTTTTTTTTTTGGTGGGGTGATTAGGGCGGAGTGAGAGGACATGATGTTTGCTACCCTTTTTTCTGCAGCCCATCTGGAGGGTTTAACCTTTCACTCAACAACTGTCGCTCTGCAGAAAGAAAAGATGGACCTTCGATGCCCAGAATTCCTCAAGCCGCTGCTTGAAATCCAACGCCTCAGCACAACACCCCAGAGATGTTTTCAAACTATCTTCCCATGTCGATTCAGCAACTAGCGATTGCACCATCAAGGCCTTCGCCGCCGACTGTAAGCCCAGAGGGGAACAGGTTCATTTAATTTATTCAGGACAGATCTCTTCCCAGCTCTAACTGTAGATAGAGACACTGGAGTCCCCAGGCCTGTCGCAATAAACAATAAATCAATCACATGATCAATTAAAAGAAGCTCAATACTTTATTGTTTTTCTCTTTTCTCTCTTTCTTCCTGCTCTTCAGTTTGGATATTTAAAATATCTTCCAGTTCCATTGTTAAATGTTCATTAGCATTTATAGTTTATTGATCTTTGAGAATGTGCTCCTATTATATTACTTTAAAATGGGGTCAAAGAAGTGTTATTGTTTATCGCAATAACTTCTGGGACAATTTATCATTCAGCAAAATGTGCTATTGTGACAGGCATAAGTAACTCCTCTCTTGTTTTTAACCAATATAAATGTGAATCTCATTTATTCTCATTTATACTGGCAAACATTTAATGAAAGTGACTGGAGTACAGCACTGGACTGGTTCGACTCTCTAAAGAACAGAAACTTCTTTGTGTGAATAGATAACACAGTAGTTACATATGGGGTACCACAAGGGTCAAGGTTCAAGGTAGTTATACAAAACTGTGGTTTTATGTACTATTCGGAATAAGAGTACAACCTCGTCCACTTTTTTAAAAATTATTTGACGTTTACCAGGTGCTAAAAATACTTATAGGAGATGAGCTATGCAAAAATTAAATCTTGCCCTTTTTTATACATGTATTTGGGTCTCAACTGCTTCTAAAAACTGCCTAAGCGCTTAAAAGAAACACCCAGTGGTTTTTGGCAATAAGTTATTTTAGCGTCTGGAAAATGAGCCGTTTCAAAACCCTTTTAAAAGTAACATCACAAATCACCAGTCACTGCTCCGTTACCTAGCAACCCCAGCAGAGTTCCGCCTGTTACCTGGCAACCAAAACGGAGCTCCAGCGCGTTTGGCCACCTAGTTTTACCTCTCTATGCATTGTAAAATGGCTGCTGGAAAAGACAAATATCAGGAACTCAGAAACCACTTTCTGCATTCTTGATGGTTGTTTAGGAGGCTCTACTTTGCCTTTTCAAAGCTGTACCATACCATACCATACCAACTTTATTTATAAAGCACTTCATACACCATAAGGACCGAAGTGCTGTAACACAATCCCAAAATACAACACAATACAGTATAGACATGTACGGTTCTATAATTGCGCATCTGTTTGCAGCTATGGCCAGCAGCAGCTTATTAGGATTTAAAGTGACAAAAGGCCCTAAAAAAGTTCATTCTGAACTGACCACACTAAAATCTGATTATCTAAGATCAGATTTTGTGCCAAAAATGTAATAATTATGTTTTGTATTGCCTATATATCTATCAAGGAAGCATAATAGATCACTTTTAATATCTATATGCGCCCTCTAGCTCAGGTAATTACAAGAAATCAGATTAACTACCGTAACTAAGCAGATGACACACAGCTCTACATTATGATGTCACCAGGTGACTCCAAACCCTTTCAATCACTGAACAGATGCTTAGAGCAGATAAATGTGTGGATGTGCCAAAACTTTCTCAAGCTAAACAAAAACAAAAGTGAAGTTATTATGTTTGGACCGAAAGTGGAACACTCTAGGATCAATGCACAGCACCAGTTATTACAACCAGAAACTAAAGATCAGGCCTGAAATCTGGATGTTGTGATGACCTCTGACCCAAACCTTCAGAGTCACATAAAGACAGTTACAAAGTTGGCCTTTTGTCACCTAAAAAACAGTTAGAGGATTAAAGGACTGTTATTCATGTTAGAGTTGAAAAACCTTTACCAGCTGCAGTTAGTTGTCAAATTCACTTCCACTTCAGAGAGTACAAAGTAAGTAATGAGGCTACAGTTTCTTGTAAATGCACACCAGCGAGGACAGCAGCTTTCATTTGTCCACATAGCTCCACTTAGTCGACCAGTTTGTCTGTCGTCAGTCTGCCTGAGTCTGCATGAAAAGCCAACAGAGGTCATGTTAACCGCTCCAGCTGCCAGGGATTTATTTATCAAGACATACTGAGAATATTCTTCACGTCTCCTCACTTCTAGGGCAGAAGTTTTGGATCCAACACAGACACTGGGCATGAAGGCCGTTTTTTTTAGCGGTTGTAGGATTTTTCTTTTGTCTTTGGTAAAACACAATTAGCCATTTCTCCTGCTAATGCTAGCCTCCTGCGTTTGTTTTGGTTGTATTTACCCAGAATGCTCTGGGTAGAAGTCCACTTCCTGCTTTTGGAGTAGTCTCCAGTCCGCTTGGCGTTCACATGTGCATTCAAAGATATGCACATGTGAACTGAGGTTTTCAAAGATAAACCTCAGTTCGAACACAAACTGAGGTTTGTAGGCGGACCAGAGTTTGCTTTTTTAGTCGATTGCGCGTTCACACCGGACTTTCTAGACAAACAGACTACAGTTCAATTAAAGTGAACTAAAACTAAACAGGGCTGATGTCTTTACTGTACAGATTATAACAACCAACCATTCAAAGAAAAGTAGCATCAGTCTAAGTCAAGCTCTATATTTATCATCTTCTCCAGGAATGAAGCGTCTTCAGCCAGACTTGTGGAGAGGGTGACTCATCTTATTTGCCTCTCTGAAAATATGTCTACAAATGTTATTTAACACCCGAGCAGCTCCATATGATTACACCTCCACCTCCGTGCTTTATGACAGAGGATCGTTCTCACTGGTAGACTCCTTCGTAGCCAGATTATGTAGATTGGCCCCTATCAGTGGAGTCACTTTAGGAATACGAGAAGTAACTGAGCTTTGTTTATTTTTAAGTCAGGGAACAAACAGAATGCAGATATGAAAGCCGAACTAGCCCAGCTTATATTCAAACTCGTATTTCTACATTTTAATTTCAAAAATCTAATTAAATTGGAAGTAGTTCTCACTGCTAAATTGGTGGATTTCTGTTTGATTTGAAATAAATTTCCAGCAGTTTGATTACTAAACAAAAACAGAAAGACGCCAATTTCTGCATAATTGTCTACCATTCCAAACTGACCATTAATTTAGCAACAAGCTACATATAGGCCTGTAATATTGGTTCAATTGATTATTGAAGAATAAAATTTAGTGAATTTTATTGTTGTTTTGGATTAGAGACAGACTTTTAAATTCCTGCGTGCAGTGCCAGTCTGTTAGGTTTTCTCCTGATTTCCTCCACTTCACTGAATAAAGAACCATATAAACATTTATTATTAAACACAAAACATGACAATACTTTGCTGTCACTGTTTTTGTCTCGCCTACCCATTGAGTTATGAATTGTGTGCCACATTTTCAGTGGTGGGCATATTTCTGCCAATCTGCTAATGAGCTAATAGCTGAGCTAATTTTTCATTTAGCGCTTTGGTGTTTTTGTCAATTGTGAAAAAGTTTAGCACACTTAGCTTCTTCTAAATTAATTTTTCCAAATAAGTTCCAAAATGCTACCTTACTTGGCTGTTTTGTAAACTTTTAGTTGAATAAACTTCAAAATCTGTGCTAAAGTTTTGGTAATCAACTGCTATAACGTTTGTATTCATGCCCTTATTTTGAGCATGAATATTATTCATTCTCTCTCTTTTTTTAACTTTTAAAGAAACTGTATTGAGCAAGTGGCAAATATACAATGAAGTATAAAGAAAAAAAATCAACAATTAAATACAAAATTCACATATATGAATTGTTTTGAGAACTTTGTTGTTGGGACTCCTCACATTATTCTATACCCACAAAGCATCGCTGCAGCTATACAGTAAACTGTTTAAAATCTATGAATGTTCTCCAAGCTTCCTGACCGAAGACTTACTGTAGTTATTTAGGCTAAATTGGCACCAGAGTTAAAGGTTTGTTCAAAAGAATCACTTCCTGATTCGCAACTGCAGGTGTTCAGTAACAAATTTGACCATTTCACTGAGTATCAACACAGTTGAATTAGCCTCCTACACAACCACACTGCAAAAAGTGCCCTTTCAAAAATAAAGAAAAAAAAAGTACAATAGGGTATAATTTTCTTAAAATAAGAGAAATTATCTGCCAACAGAACAAGAAAATTTATCTTGTCAAGAATTTCTAAAACAAGAAAAAATATCTAACCAAGATGAACCTACAAATATCTTAAAATTAGTGTATTTTTACTTAAAACAAGCCAATTTTAGTTATACAAGTAAGATATATTATCTTATTTTAAGAAAAATATTCTGAAGTAAAGAAAATGTTACTTGACATTGAATTTCTTGAAACCAGCATATGTCTACCTAAAACTAGTTTACTTTTATTGTTACAAAGGATTAAAATATATAAATTGTCATTGCATATTTTACTCAAGGTTCTGATGCTAAGGCAAAAATCCAAAAACTGATTCTGTCCATACTGGAACAAGAGATGTTATTGGCTTGTTGAAATGAAGACATGAGTTCAATTACTTTTAACATCTTTATTATGTTTAAGTTTCACATAAACACAACAAAACATGACTACTGTTCAGGATTTAAAGGCTGGATGGGCTTATCATTCTGAAACAATCTTGTAAAATGACAGAACAATTAAGATCTTAACATCTGCCGCACTCATAAGATGCCGTAAGGGTCAAGCAATCCAAATTGTCCAAAGCAAAAAAAAATCTTGGGATTAGACGTCAACAATATTAATATAGGAACTTACTCTGCAATGAACTTCTTCCAAACAGCCACAGCCTTTTATATGTGGAAGTCTTGTCTCAGTTATGGATGCCGTTCTCCAGACATCTGTCAGCAGCACAGAAAGGAGTGGCCACACACACACGTGCTGAAAGGTCTTTGTGGGTTTTATATGATGTACATCAAACTATCAGTCCTCCTTTCAGAAGATCAGGACAGACATGGTTCCAATGGCCGACAGGCAGTTCGTTTCACGATCACCACAGAGCTGAAAAGTTGTCTTGTTTGATTGAAGTTCTTGGGTCATAATTGGAGCACAAACAGAAAAATAATCACAAAACAAACCACATTTTAGGGATTGTAATCAGTGTAATGATGAAAAAGTATAAATTTCTTACCTCAAGAATGTGAAGGACAGCGTCACTCGCAACTCCTAAAGTTTCTAGTAGATGGTGCAATACGTGATGGAGACGTGTCTGGAAAAGGCTTCACCATGGCAGTGGCTTGGATTGGATTCTAGACTTGAAGTTTGCTTTGTAAATACTGATATTCTAGTTTCTAGTATATATTTACTCATAATAACATTTTCTTAGTAGCAAGCGTTTATATCTTACTGAGATAATTAAGTACAAAAACACTTAAAATAAGAAAAATATTCTAACATAAAAACCTCTTGGTGAGAAAAATTATCTTGTCAGAAAGAAAACAAGCATAAATCTCCTTAATTCAATATATTTAATCTTACTAAGATTTCAGATTTTACAGTGCAATAAGAATGAAGCAAGTGGTTTCTGGATAGCACCCACTGTAATGCGCATACAGAGATAAAACAGCCATCACCATAAACAATAACTCTTTTGAAGAATTTGAATTAATATGAACTACAGCAACATTTAATTTCCCTTTGGAATCAATGAAGTATTTTTGATTTGTGAATTAGAAAACCAGCTGACCAAACGTGTTGGAACTCTACTTCAGTCGCTAGGTAACGGGCGGAATTCGGCTGAGGTCGCTAGGTAACGGGCAGTGCCTGGTGATTTGTGACGTTACATTCTGGAGGTTTTTGGATCGTCTCAATTCCCAGACTCTATAAAACATTAACTTATTGCCAAAAACCATCCGGGTGTTTCTTTTTAAGCACTTGGACTGTTTTTAAAAACAGTTGAGACCCAAACGGAAGCTCAAAAACATGCAAAATGTGAATTTGATCCACAGTTTTCTGCTGATTCTGCCTGTTGGATGTACTTTTCGTATTCCTTACTTAGTCCAGCTGAGTCAAGTCCATCGTCTACTACATGAATCAACGGTTCTGCAGCCACCGCCCTTACATTTGGGAACTATTCTTGTTGCTGTTTATTGGGATGCGTGCTCCGACGAGTCTCGGAAAGCTTTTCCCCGCTGAGAGCAAGACGCCGCGGGAGGAGACGTATTAAAGTGACCAGCTGATCGACAGGGACAGAGGGGACTTTGAAGCTAAGACAGTACGATTGAGTTCAAGTCGGGGGCAGCAAAGTGAGGATGGGTGGATAAGAAGGCAAAAAGAGGAGCCTGATAATGTGGTGTTGGGAATATAATATGAATGATGTCAGGATGTCGGAGCGGAGACTCATTTGTAGGATATAATAAAATGCAGGGATGAAATTACTGCATGATAGGGAAATGGAAAAGGCTTAGAGGTCTCTCTGCAGGGAAGACATATCAAATCGACACATTTCATCACGCATCAACGCTCACATGCATCTCTAAATATGGACTCCAATATTTCAGGAAAACGCCTTCTTTGGTTTGTCCAAACTTTTTGCCACATGGGCCAAAATGTAGAACATAAAAATAATTAAAATCAAGAAAATACAGTTTTGTTTTGTAGGAATGGAATGGAATTTGTTAATTCTGTCACAATAATCAATTATTAAATAAATCACATGATAAATTAAAATGTTTGATTGTTTTTGACAGAATTTTGTTTACAGACTAAATAATCCAGTTTATTTGTGGTTTTTATTTCCTTTATATTTATTGCTTTTGGTTGTTTTATTTTGTTTATTGAAAATGTCTTCCAGTTTGGTGTTCTGTACAAAATAATTAACAAAAAAAAACAACATCTAGTTTTCTGATTCTTTTGGGCTTTATTGAGCAAACCTATTCTGGCTATAAAAAGACGAATACTTTGTGTTAATTAAACGAAGGAGTATCAGGGCCATGCTAAAAAAAATTACAAAAAATTTAAATATGAGAAGTTGTCATAGTTATATATTACGAGAATAAACTTGTAAGAGTATAAAGTCATAATATTTCGAGAATAAAGTTGCACAAGTATGACTTTATTCGGTAAGTATTTTGTAATATTAATATTTTTCATTGTAAGAAAGTTATGTTGCTAATAATTTTACCCTGATTATAAATAAAAAGTCTCCGTCTGTATCAACCACCTGTCTAACTATTGTATCAGTGTAGAACTGCAGTCGAAGGTCCTGCACAACTTCAGTCCAACGATCTCAAATGGACCTCAGACCGCACTTTGGACACGACTTGTTTACCCTGGATAACTTTGTCAGAGTTGGAACATATAAAACCATTAAATCACAGTTTTCCTTACATAATAATGAGCGAGACAGTGAAAATGGTGCAGGTGGATGCCAGCTGGGCAGACGGTGTAACCGACAGAGAGCAGGCCGGGTCAGACGGATAAAGTGTCGGCGGAACGAAGACGTGATGCAGCGTAGTCGCACCTGACTTGGCGGAGGCCAATCTGACAAATCATTTCCCTGCTTACCGTAAATAGTCTGGATGACCCAACAGAGACATAAAAAAATAACAATTAACCTTTTAGATGGCTTTTGTTATAAAAATCAGATTTTTTTTTTCAAAGATTTTGTTGTTTTTTGAGGTTTCATAAATATGTTTCAATATGAAATTATTTTATATTATAGTGTATAAAATATATTAACATATATTTATATTAAATACATTTATACAGCTGAAAATCATATTCAAAACTACTTCATTGATCCCAAAGCAAAATTAAATAATATCACAATATAAGCACTTCATTTATGTCAATATCGCTAATTATTGATTAGTTTTTTGTTTTAACTATCTGAAATGCTGCCAAACTGTTGACATGACCGTTCCTGTTTTATCCACAGTTTTCACTCCATGTCATTTTTTTATTTTTTAGCAGTTATGAGAGACACTGGCAGACCTTAAACTGCTACTGGGAAACTTGCTCAACAGACTGTTGCTCGGTAACCAAAGAGCAAGCGAGTTGCTAGGTGACCGAAGAGTGAGCGAGTTGCTAGGTGACCAAAGAGTGAGCGAGTTGCTAGGTGAACAAAGAGTGAGCGAGTTGCTAGGTAACCAAAGAGTGAGCGAGTTGCTAGGTGAACAAAGAGTGAACGAGTTGCTAGGTAACCAAAGAGTGAGCGAGTTGCTAGGTGACCAAAGAGTGAGCGAGTTGCTAGGTGACCAAAGAGTGAGCGAGTTGCTAGGTGACCAAAGAGTGAGCGAGTTGCTAGGTGACCAAAGAGTGAGCGAGTTGCTAGGTGACCAAAGAGTGAGCGAGTTGCTAGGTGACCAAAGAGTGAGCGAGTTGCTAGGTGACCAAAGAGTGAGCGAGTTGCTAGGTGACAAAAGAGTGAGCGAGTTGCTAGGTGACCAAAGAGTGAGCGAGTTGCTAGGTGACCAAAGAGTGAGCGAGTTGCTAGGTGACCAAAGAGTGAGCGAGTTGCTAGGTGACCAAAGAGTGAGCGAGTTGCTAGGTGACCAAAGAGTGAGCGAGTTGCTAGGTGACCAAAGAGTGAGCGAGTTGCTAGGTGACCAAAGAGTGAGCGAGTTGCTAGGTGACAAAAGAGTGAGCGAGTTGCTAGGTGACCAAAGAGTGAGCGAGTTGCTAGGTGACCAAAGAGTGAGCGAGTTGCTAGGTGACCAAAGAGTGAGCGAGTTGCTAGGTGACCAAAGAGTGAGCGAGTTGCTAGGTGACAAAAGAGTGAGCGAGTTGCTAGGTGACCAAAGAGTGAGCGAGTTGCTAGGTGACCAAAGAGTGAGCGAGTTGCTAGGTGACCAAAGAGTGAGCGAGTTGCTCGGTGAACAAAGAGTGAGCGAGTTGCTCGGTGAACAAAGAGTGAGTGAGTTAGTCTATTCCACCAACTTTTCTTAGCGGCTAAAATTCTATCTGACTTATTATCTATTGGTATTTATCATGTGTCTATCAGGGTAAATATTATTGATTTATTGTCTAGGCCTAATAAAACATACTGTATTTTAAGTTTCTAAAAGTATTGCAAAAAAAAAGTTATGTAAGCTTATACAAATTTCCTTTCCAATAGCATTCAAAGACTGAACTGTAGGGTTCAATCTCTAAGCCTGGGTAAAAAGAAAACTAGAAATTGTCAGCATTTGTGCATTTATGGAGTTTGAAATAGAGCTTTTGTAATTATCTCTCCACCAATGACAGATAAAAACACCACAGCCTTGGCAGGGTTGAATTTTAGGAATGGTGTCTTGTGGTTGGTTAATGTTTCACTGCAATTGGAGGTTACGTCAAAATTTTTGTAAGATGATACATTACTGGAATAAACTGCAAATTTATGGTGTGATTAAGAGCTTATCATTAACGCTGATGTAAGGGTGTCTGCTGAATGTTATTTAAGTTTTTATTCTTAATAGCAAGGGCTTTAGCTATTTGTGGCCTTTGAACCGATTGCCCCCAACTACAGTTCAAGATACAAATTTGGCCTGGTGGTTGATATAGATGGAGATTTTTTATTTTTAATCAAGGTGAAGTTGTTACCAAAATAATTTTCTTACTATGGAAAATTGCAAATTCAACATAATGTATTGATATTTTTACAAACAAACTTTTATAATAAGTTGAACAACCTGAATTAAGAGACTTTTACTGAAAAGTTGACTTTGTTGAACCCAAATAAGCTTTTACTTAGCCTATTAAACTTGGCTCAATATAGCAGAGATTTTGAAACAAAGTGACCCAAATCCTGTCCTTAAAACTGTTTAATCGAGCACAAATGAATTTGAAAACTAGACGTGCAAAATACGTTTTAATCTTTGTATCTATAATGAATGACGTTCTTTTCCAACAAAAATACTAAACAAAAAAACTGACTACTTTATTTGCTTGATTTTAGATTTTTTTCTTTATTTCACTACTTTTGACAATTTCAGACCACACCGCAAAAGTTTGGACATCCCTGCTCTATTGTAATATTTACATTAAGCAGTTTTGAAATTATCATTTAATTTAATGTATTAAGGAAATAAAGCAATCCCAATTGACTTATGCCAATCTGAAAATACAGTCCCACTGTGTTTCATTAGCAAACCACATTTTAGTTTAATTTCACAAGCCACACTTCAAATCACTTAAATAGAACCTGTTTGACAACATGAAGTAGGCAAAATTATCCTAAAACTAACACATAATGTCCCAACCTGATCTAAAATAGGCTTGAAAAATCTCAAATGTTCCCGAATTAAAACAATGTTATAAAGCAAAGTCGACCAAAACTGTTGCAAAAGTCTTATTTGCAGTTACTGCAAATGGCTATTAACTATTAGCTTTAGGGGACAATTGGATTTTTAGAATGTCAGTTTGACTGAAGTCTGACTGACCCAAGTTTTATTAATCGGTGCCGAATAAAAAACTATTTTGAAAATTCTACCTTTCAGATGTTTCAGAGCTAAAAGAATTTAAATATACTTATGTTGTTTGATTAAAATATTGATTTTTTGTTTATTAGTGTTCAGATTCAAATAAATTAAAAAACTCAAAATTATTGCCTGCTTAACAAATAGTTCAGACACAGTTGTTTAAATTGTGGAGGAAATTTGGTGATTTACAGCTTTAACTTCAAATGTTCTTTGTTGTTAAAAGCCGGTTAAAGTCTACTATGACTCCCTGAGCAGAAAAAGAAAATATATGCTGATCAGATGGATTAACTTTAAATGTTTTTGTTTAGTCTATATTTGAACAGAATGCATAGACTAAAAAAAAAAATTACAAACTTTCAACAATTCTTGTGTGCTATAAAATAAAAATGTATTGCTAAACCTGAAACCAACAGTGGTAGTTAGAGTTTGAAATATTGTTGGAGAAAATCTGTTGTGAAATCTGGACTTGACCCTTGAAATATTGAGTCTGAAAAGGTTTTAATCCAACTGTTTTTACTCTAAATATTCACAGATTGATGCCCAATCATATTACTACTTTCTTCTCCTTAATGAGCTTTAACTGCAGGTGATTATTCTCTCTCAAACTGCAAGTTTGTCGCAATAAAAACGTCTAAAAAATACAAACCAGACACCAAAAGTGCATCTGTTAGACACAGTTACCAGCAAATATCTTTACATTTGACCCTAAAGAAACATTAGAAATATTAGCGATTAAAACAGACACATTTCTGTTTATGTTCTTCCTTCAGAGATGTTTTTGCTCTAATTAATGGAGTCATACTGCATTAATTCCTAAATACTTTAAGGAGTATTGTTATGAGTAAAAATAGTCCTAAAAGTATTTCTCCCCACCTCCAAAATGATCAACTTTGACCATATTCAGCTTTAGTTATTAACTAGAAGCCAACATGCTGTACATATTAATGCAAAAACAGCCTATTTTATTCAACATTAGGCATTTTCTGGGTTCAGTCTTTGGTCTACACTGCAAAAACAAAATCGTATCAAGTCATTTTGGTCTAGTTTCTAGTGCAAATACCTCCGTACACTTAATAAGACAAAACTAACTTACAATTGACTTTTCAGCAAGATATGGGAGCTTGTTTTAAGTCAATGATTCATTAATATTGATATTAAAAGTTCTACATCCACTGGCAGATTATTTCATTCATTATTCCCCATTACAGGCAAAGTGGCTCATATTTTTTCAACAATATTTAGGTATTTTGTGGGGGGTTTTGGTGGAAAAAGTACTAGTTCCACTTGCAGATTATTTCACTTGTAACAAGATGTTTTTCCCGCGTTATAAGTGACATAATCCACAAGTGGAACTAGAACATTTTCATAATGTTAATAAATTATTTGTTAAGAATTATTTACTAATATTTCTCACTGAAAAAAGTTACTTCCTTGCTAGTACACTCTAAATAATACAAAACCAAGAAACCAGACCAAAAATACTCTGTAAAATTGTGTGTTTATGCAGGGAAAAACGTTCTAGCACCTTTTGCATATTATTTAACTTAACAAGACATTTTTAATCTACTAGTGAATAGCACTTTTCCATCCATATTAAGGTAGTATTTACTCAAAAAGAGCTCCTACATCTTGCTGAAAAGTTGCTTGTTAGTTATTTCATGTGTACTAAGACATTTGCAATAGAATTTTGGTTAAAATTACTTGGTAATATTTTGTGTTTTTGCAGTGTAGTGAGGGTTTCCAGTCTGGACTGTCTTACCTGTCTTCTTTGGCTCAGGCATGTCTGTGTCTGTTTAACGGGATTCCTCCTTCCTGCTTCCCAGTGGAACTGCCGGCGCGTCTCCTCCTCCCCTCATTTTATGAGCTCGCTCCCCGCCCGCCGCCGCCGCCATCATCCTCCCCCGGGAGCAACTAGAAAGCAGGGGAGCGACAGAATGGCGGTCACTTGAAACCTTGGCAGGAGCTGCGACGCTTTAAGGAGGCCGGAGGATGAAGACAACGAGGGGAAAGAGTTTCAGGGAAACTGTTTCAAGAGCCGTTAAAGAGAAAGCTGCCAGCCGATTACCTTATTACGCCCGAGAGGCTAAACATTAGCCGGTAGGCTAAACATTAGCGCACCGACGCTAATTTTTCGGTGCAGAATTTTAAAAAAATCACAAATATTGTATTTACGTACATTGGGTAATTCATACTCAACAGGAATGCCGTCGTTTTAAAAATGTATTGAATTAGGTGTACTTGACTGATTCCGGTGATTTCTTCCAATTTTTGCCGCCGCCATTTCGCGAACTAGCGGAAGTGCAGTAATTTGCCGACAGATGACGTAAACTGTTTGTGTTTACATATCAGTTCGAAATGCTAACAAGCAGCTTTATGAACAAGAAAACGAAGGATATTATATATTTAATTTCAGTATGCTGTAGTTAGTGTTACAAACGCACAATCTAGTTCCAGCTAGTTGTAGATTTTCCCCATTAATTACCTTTTTATTTAATTCAGCTAACAAAAATATTTTCTCAATCTCGGTTTTCGTAATTACAAATTTCTACTTCGGATAGGACAGGAGGAAGGACATGAGGGAAGGAGAGAACGGTTTCCTGGCAGATTATGTTTTCTATGTTGTGGGAAATAATCTCAGCGTTTTTCTAATGTAACTTGGCTGAACATCTTAAGCTAATTTCAGTCCTAATGGACGCATTCAGGCTCTGCAGCTATTACAGCATTAGCATAACTGAAACCTGGGTTGAGGTTTGAAATTAGCTTAGAGTTTCCCAGCATTTTTTCTGTGTCGAAGCTCCACATCAGAGACTCTGGGGACGAATCTGCTTTCCAAAAAGCCAAACATGAAGTTCAAGTTTCCTTCCCAGAGCAGCAAGCCTCGTTTTTAAAACGAGCCGAGGAAAAAACGGAGAGGAGGAGGAAAAAAAGAGACTAAACAAGCATCTGAAACAAGTTCTTACAACAAGGGCTCTGACCGATGGGGTGGTAAAGCAACACAATTAAAAACAGAAGAAATTTGGTTTATTTAGCCTCTTAAAGAGGGAAAAGACGTGTGCATTCATTTTTTAAAGTAATTTTTTCACCATCTTATTCCTACATTTATAGATGCCAGAGTTCCAAATGAAATATTTATTTCAAAATCTAAATATTTAGTTAGTAAAATAAATATTTAGCTTGCTTGCTTATCCAGAAAAAAAAATATTTAGTGGAACCTAAGCGTGCTAAACATTTTCAACGTTAACAAAAATGCTAACGTGCTAAATAAATTTATGTAACATATAGTTTGGATTTATCTGGACTGAATTGAGGTTTGTGGATTATTTTTCTGAAATCTGGGTTTGTTGTAAAACAAACATTATAAGTTAACAAATGTCTTTAATTTAATGAACTTGTCAGTATCAGACAGGAAAATAAACTTGCGTCTTGTGACAATCTCCAGCAGAGCAGATTTGACAAGAGTTCTGTGCACCAAAGTCTAAACCAAGTTAGAAACCCAAAAATAGCTCAGACTTTTAAATTTTCAGTCTTTAGGATCATTATTGTCAAAATGAAAGTGGTTTTTCAGCAGGCAGATGAAGGCTTTCCACTTCTGTCTGAGCTGGGTTTATTTGTGGGTCAGACAGGAATAAACACAGAGCACATTAATTATGTTTGGCAGAAATATTTTGATCATGTTTTTCTTTTGAAAGGTTTGATTCTTTCTGTTATTTACTTATTATTCTTGATATATTATTATTATATGGAAAGATTGTAAAGTGTTAACATTTGCAGCCTGTTTTCTTCATAGAGGCAACAATGTTATCTGATATTGTAATAATTTAAATCCAGATCTTTCAACACATCTGGATGTGTGAGACTTTTTGGTAAATATGTTAGACATAAACCAGTCAGTTCTTCCCACAGTTGGTGGAGTTATTTTATCTGGGTAAAAAAAAGCTGCAGCGGTTCTCTGGGGGCAGATGCCAGATGTGGACAGCTGTCCTTTCCAGCTTAAAATGTCACAGTAAAACTTTCATCCAAGGCTTGGGATTAAAGCAGCCAGGAGCTGAATAAGCTCCAGCATAAACTCACCCCTTCAATTTGACAAACTAAAAATTTTTTTATTTTTTTTTTTTGCAAAAGCGGAGCTACGAGTGCTGACTAAAGAATTTTAAAACATGAATTACTTTCCTTCCAGCGGGACATAAATATTTAGTACTTCTTGTGAAAAGGACTGCTGGGTCAGAGAAAGGGTGAGGAAGTTTCTTCTGGTCTGTTAGCAACCTCTGCTGGTTCAAACGTGATTATCAGTTTGAACTCAAACTGATTTTACTATATTAATATTTCATTTCTGATCATGTAAGGTGCCAAGAAAACAGAAAAAACAAAAGGAAAATGTGGGTTAAATATTCTGAAACCTTAAAAAAGAAAAAGGAAAAAACATTAATAATGCATAAAAACTAGTTTTTGAAACAAATGAACATAATGTTAAATAAATGAAGAATATTTCTATTCTAATCAAAAATATTGTCTGAAACCTATAGTTTGTCTGTCTTATGTACAATTGTACTTTAGAACTCCTTTAACTATAATAACGTGGATTCATCGTCATTTGTTTGATTATAAGTTTTTTTTGTTTTTCCCCCCCACCAGGGGGCTTTAGTGTCCTTTATTTGACAGTAGGCTGACAGGAAGGGGGTAATACATGCGGCAAATGTCGTCGGGTCCGGGAGTTGAACCCGCGACGGCCGCGTCGAGGACTCAAGGCCGTCAAATGTGTGTCGTGCTAACCCCTACACCACCACAGCACGCCCCATTTGTTTGATTATAAGTTGATTTGATACATAAGTAGTAAAAAAATGCACTGATACATTTTACAATGTCCAACTCTGAGTGTCTTTCAGTCTAAGTTTTCACTGGATTCATTTATAGATTAATATATTTCTATGTGTTTGCTTGTTATTATTTTATTTATTAATTTATTTTATATTTAGACAAATTTAGATTACTTACAATATCTCACTTATATATATTTTTATATAAATTTTTATAACGCTTATGGTTATATTTGTATTTACTAATATTTAACACTTTTGATGGCGTTGCTTGTCAACAAACCGCATTGGGTATCAATAAAGTATATTGTATTGATGTAAGCAACCTTTAAATAATAAAATAACTACATTATTGCTATATACTATTCACGGTAAATAACAGACTAAAGGTGTATGTGAAGCCAAAGATTTCAAAATTAAGATCAAAAACGCAGCGTGCACGTACTTGCATACGTAAGCTAGTTTATGTGCTTTTATTCTGAAAATTCGGATGTTATTTCTTTAGCCATCTTCCGGTGTCCACAGTTAGCAGCAATGGCTCGCCTGCTACCGTTTAATGTTGCTGTTAATTCCACTGTTTTGTTATTGATATGCGCAAATTTAGTATCATGTAATAACGGCCGAAGGGTAAGAGTTAAATAATCATTCGTAAATATATTTTTAACAAAAAAAGCGATGAGGATTATTTTATCCATGCCAAGGAGTTAGCGTTAGCATTGTGTGAATATGTAGAGGTTAAACGCAGATTTTGATTATTTTCAGGTCGGTGATCCGTTGGAGGCCGAACTCAGTGGATTCTCTGTGCCGCTTGAACACTCGTTTGAACTCGGTGAGAAGATATTTTAATTGTGAAGAAACAGAAGCGTGTAGAACATCAATCATGCTAGTTTGCTAACTAAGTATTCTGGTGCTCGCCAAACTAACGCAATTTCCATTCATTCTAAGGACAGACATTCTGTTTTTCTTATATATATATAGTTTTGTCAGATGTTTTGGAAGTTTATTGACCAGGTTGAATAAAATATAATTTTCAACTTTACCTCCAGGCTTTGTAATTTTGGCATGTTTGTCTTTATTTAAAATTTAACTAATAAAATGTAAATATACAAGTCAGAATATAATGTAACTTTGCACTTACTTAGATTAGAGGACAACATAAAATGATATTGCATATTAAATTTGTCTACATGGCAAAAATTATTATTGTGACAGCTCTATAAATAACCCAAAAGTTTAATTTCAGGCTCAATAGCTCCAATTAGCATGATAAATGTTTAAATTCATGAAGGAACAAAGATGGTGGCTTGACTTTGGTTTGCAAAGTTGCATCTGAATGAAAGACTTCTACAAAAACACGCTTTCAACAGATGAAACTAACGTACAAATTAGAGTTTTTATTTATTACACGAAGGGGGTAATGTATATTTATCGTTATGAATATATTTATATGTCAGATTTAGCCAAACAGGCAAATTTTCATGTAGCAGGTTGATGGGATAGATTAAAAAGAACTAAAATCATCATACATGACCTGTCATTTATGAAAGAATCCAATATGTAGCTAAAATTAATGTAATTTACTGTAAAAACCCATAAGAAAATGAAAACAAGTCACATGTGAGAGGGAAAACATATAAAAATACTAATTAATTTATTGAAGACATGAGTCTTCAACTGATAACAGTTTAATGATGTTGGCTGTTTGAAAAAAAAAAAACAAAAGTCAAACTCAGTATTTGAACATAAACACCTCATTATCAATCACAGCGGGTCGTCTGATTACCAAATTACTACTGATTATTTCAGTAATCGATTATTCCATTGATTACTCTGACAAATTCTACAGATTTTTTTATTTAACCAGTTAAAACTTTTTATTAAATATTCGAAATGCATTAAAAAATACAAATACATTTTTTTAATTAATTTTTTTAAAAAAATCAAAAACATTTTATGATCCCAAGAGGTAATTAAGTAAACAAAATATATTAAATTAAAAAATAAAAATACAAATTTTATTGCCTAAAATGCATGTTTACAGACAAAGTTTTTTTTTGTTGTTTTGTTTTTTTATCCTAAAAGCAAATTTTTGCCATTTTGGTTTAATTTCTGCTCTGTATATGTTTTTTTTTTTTCTTTCAGGAAGTGACTTTTTTTCTGTCTCTACTCAAAAGTTGATGATTACTTTTTGCGTTTTTAATTATCTATGCTCATAGTTGTTTGCTCTGTTTTGTCTTCAGACGATGTTGCAAAGTTTCAGTCGCGTGGATCCTTGCTGCTGAAAACGGGTCGGGAGCTAAGCGTCTCTCTAACTCAGAACCAGCTGTCAGAAGACGACCGCTCCAAGCTGAAGGTGAAACTGAAAAACCAAACCTTTGACTGGAACTTCGGGAGTTTAAAAAAACGATGGATTTGTTTTCGTTTTTTAAAAAACGATGGATTTGTCTGGTTTGGTCTCCTCAGGATGTGGCTGCAGTCGACGGCCTGTACAGAATCCGAGTGCCTCGGGTTTTCCTGCAGGCGGACAGACAGACGGAGTGGCAGATGGACGGTTACCTCACAGCGTTCGTCAGAGCCGTATGTGTTCAGCTTCAAAAACGAATCAGAAGTCACCAAAATGAAGGTTTCTGTGAAGAAGTTTTGTTTTGTTGTGGTTCCCAGTGTGCGATGGTCGAGTCCCACCTGAGCGACGTGATCACGCTCCACACCGACGTGTCGGGATACCTGATCGGCGTCTCCATAGTAACCTTACCTGGAGCCTGCAGAGGCGCCGAGGTCGAGGATGAAGTCGACCTGGAGGTTTTCAACACAACTCTGAGCATCATGGCTCCTGTAAACGCTCCAGGGTCAGTCTTTAAGCTAGATTTAGTTCTGATTCAGAAGAAATAGTTAGAAAATAAATAGTTTTTTTTCTTTTTACTTAAGCAACAATAAATTAAGCATTGTTGCTTAAGTAAAGCTTGAACTATTTTAATTAAACAAAGTAACTTGATTTATTTATGTTTTTTGTAGACAAAACTTCAAATGTTTTTATGTTAAATTAAAAGCATCCAGTTAGTGATTTTGATGTTTCTCCTTAGTTACATATAATCTGCTGAGACAAAGAAAACGTCAGCGCGTCTCTGTTTTTCTGTTTTCTTATTTTGTAACTTTATATTTTATTTTTTCAGGGGTTTTTTTGTTTGAAAACTGATTAATTTAAATCTGTTTTTGTTTTGTTTTTCCAGACCGGAGACGGCTCTGTTCCTGGAACGGATGGAACAAGAATCTGAGAAGAAAGGAAAGAATCCACAAGAGCAGAAATCGTTCTTCGCCAAATACGTAAGAGTAATCCGAGTTTCTGCCAAAGCTGTCAGGGTTTATAAAAGGTTTAATAAGTCACAGTTAATCCGTAGTTAGTGTTTAGCGTGTTAAATATCAGATCAGAAATGAAGTAATCAGTGTTTTATGGCTAATAGTGTAGCTAGTATGTTGGCTGTGCACTGCCACTCAGCTGGCTGATGCAGCAAGCACTTGAAAACTTCCACTGACTGATCTTCCACCAACATCAAGAAATAAATCTTATATACACGGCTGGGCAATATGGCTTAAAAATAAAATCTCTGATTTTTGTTTTCACACCAAATCTGATTTTAATACATTTTTTATTTTTATTTTATGTTACAGAAAATATTTTAAGAGTTGTTTTTATTTCAAACATCCCTTCTGTGAGTTGTTAGTGCCAGGCTATGAGAATTTTGGTTTAAGAGATTATAGGCATATTAACAGAGTAAAAACACAATTTCACCAAAAACTTCTTGAAATTATGAGAAAAAACATTTTTAATTAGAAAAAAACGCGATGATTTATCAGGATCTGCTCAGTTTGTGTTGTTCTTTTTGGAAATAGACTCAGCTGTTGCTGCTGATAATAATTTAGTGCTGATGTGTTAAAATGTTAAGTAGTTCTATTAAGTATTATCTCTAAAACTTCACAAGATGCTCAACTTTCCTCATTTAAAGCTTCTATTTTTCATTTAAGAGTTCTCGTAAAATTACGACTTTATTCTGGTAATATTACGACTGTACTCTCATAATCAGAAAAATAAAAAATCGTAGTCTAGCCCTAATATTTTGTCGTAGAGTTGACATGAATTCAAATTCAAAGTAAATAGAGGCTGTAAAACAAGATGGCCGCCCTGGGTGCGCTGACATCACTGAACTTTGGAAACTGAAGGGAAAAAAATCTCAATTTTCCAAAAATTAAATCTTCAAAAACTAAAAATTTGATTAATTGATAAAATTATGTAGCAATTAATCAACTTGTTTAGCAATTAATTGATTTCATCAATGAATCGTATTAATGATCAACATATTTTAGCTGCAGTGGGATCAGTTATTCTACGTTTTTGAACATTGTTATTTTTCCTCAAAGTTTTCGAGCCTTGAGCCTCTAATACCAGATTTTCTATATTTATTGATTCTCTCACACTCAGCATGACTTTCTGCCTGTGTGCAGCTTCTGCAGAGGAAACATGAAGCGCTTCGGCTGCTTCCGGCTAAAATAACAGAATGCTGTCTGTTTTTCCAGCCTGTTTTATTAATATGAGCTTCCAGCCAAACAGAAATTATGAAACATTTTAAACCATTTCAGAGCTGTAAAGTTTTCCTTCATGGCTGAAATCATGATTAATCGACTATTTAAATAATCAACTAATTTAGTAATTGATTAATTGCTAACTGGAGAATAGAGACTCAAAGGCCATTTACTAGAAAACAACAACATTCAGATCAGGAATTAACCCAAAACTGTACAAAAAATATATTTATTTTGAATTTAAGATAAAAAACACTTTTGTTTGTAAATATGTTTCTTTACCTGGTTCAGATTTACTAAAGGAATTCTGTCTTTTCATGTTAGGTTGTTTTTTTCTTTTACTTAAAAAATGTATTAAAATGTTTATTTGCATAGTTTAATTTATTTGTATCATTTAAAAATGCTTAAGCAGTTAAATGACAAATCTGGAGAATGTTTATTTTTTTTTTATCTGATTAGTCCGTTATTCTGACAATCAATACATTAATCAATAACTAAAATACTTAAGTTACAGACTTACTTTCCTTCACCTGCTGGTTCATTTACATCTGAAATCAAGTTTAAAGCACCAGGCAGTATTAGGGCCACTGTAGACAAAGGAAAAGGAGTAAATTGACCCCAAAATCTTTGTCATTTCTGACTGTGAAAAGTCAAAGATGTGTTACAAAAAACTCAAATTTTGACATTAATCTATAATTTTTTTTTACTTTGGAAACTCAGAAATTTCCATGGTTTTTTTTCCTAAAAAATTTGAGCTAAAAGTTTTCTCTAGCGAATGTTTAACTTTTCAAACTCAGAAATTTCCAAGTTGTTTTCTAGAAAACTTTCAATGTTTGAAACTTAAGAAATTTCCCATTTTGGAAACTCAGAATTTCTAGAAGATTTGACTTTTTAAACTCAAAAATTTTCCCCCAAAAAATCAGGAAAATTTCTTCTTCACTCCCCCCCATTTTTTTGAAAATCTTCGGCTTTTCAAATTTAGAAATATCCAATTTCTGATGAATCTCAAAATTTCTGAGTTTTTTCAGAAAATTGTCAAGTTTTGAAACCCAAATATTTACCAGTTTTTTTTTTCTAGAACATTTTCTCTCAATCTAAAAACTTGTTCCTTTTTTGGTGTAAATTTACTCCTCTTTTTCTGTCTACGCTGTAATACGCTGTTGCAGTAAGCAGAGCTCTGTTTGGTCATTTTATGGGGCCAGGTTCCTGGGGCCTGTTGCGACCCGGTTCTGTGTGGTCCGGCCCGGTCCTTCGTGTTGTTCTGTGCCGTGTTTGTGCCTCGCTGTGTGTCCAGTGACTCTGTTGCTGTGTTCCAGTGGTATTTGATTCTGGGAGGTGCCATCTTCCTCATGCTCACCAATTCGGCACAGCCCCCAGCAGGGGGCGGCAGAGAGCAGAGCTGATTCCCACTGAAGTACAGTTTCCTTACTTGTGGCTCTTCCTTCTTCTCCTCCTCTTCCTCCTTCTTCTTCTCCGTTTGTGTTTAACCACAAACTGTAGTTTCTCACTTCTTCCTTCTTTTTCCTCTGTTAGCCCTTCTCAAAAGTCTAAAACCAAATACATTTTAGGCTGATAAGTTTCTAAAAATCGACTGAATCCAAACCTTCAGAAAGTTAGTGGAGCCTAAAAGTTTTTGGTGTTTGACTCTCTAGTCTCTAACCCTCCTGGAATATTTTTACATTTTCTTTTTCTGTTGAGAAATAAATCTGACTTTATCTGGGAGGAAATAAATCAGCAACTTTTACCAAATACATGCAAGTGATCACAGTTAATTCTATGTAAATTATAGTAGTTATTTATCCAAGGTCTGTTTTTCTTCTCTTGCAGTGGATGTACATCGTGCCTCTCGTTCTTTTCCTGATGATGTCAGGCGCCCAGGACCAATCAGGCGGCGGCGCTGGCGGTGGAGCCGCCAACGGAGGAGGTTGATGATCAACTGTTTTTGTTTTTTTTTCCAGTATCATTCACTGAATAATAATTCTCAGTTTTTATCTGCTGTACATAAAGCTATTTAAGGAAGAACATATTTGTTGTGCATCTGAAATTGTACAGTAAAAAGGAAACTTTGTGACCCGCAGGCAACTGCACCTTTACTACTAATGTGGAAAATAAAGTATTTATTACTTTACTTGTCTTTGTTTTTTTTATTTATTGCACTACAGATTCATGTTGTTCTGTAAAATTAACATTCCAGTTGTTTTAAAATCTACTTTATTGAGAAACTTGTACTTAAAGGGGAATAAAAGTTGCAAAATAAAGCTTCTTATGACTTCTAAAGTCTTTATGAAAGTTTATCTGATATGACCAGAAGACAGGTGTTCTGTATAAGTGAAATTAAATAACAAATTGGATAATCTTACAATTAAACGATTAATACTTTAATCAAAACGATGCTTTTAGCTCCCTCTGCTGGAGACCGTCATATTTTTTTAAGTTTTTCTGTAAAGTAAAAATTATATATAGTTGACTTTTAACTATATAAAAAATGTAGTGATTACTGTATGTAAATTAATTCCTGTTGTCCATGTAATTTCAAATTATGTGTAAAAATGTGGAAAACGGTTAAACCATCAGCCAAAAATGTACATAGCTAGTTAGCTAGCTAGCAATTTCGGTTATTCGGTTATGGCATCATAAGAGGACAAAATTGTTAGATTAACTCATATTTTCACCATGTTATTAATACATTCATAAATGTCATAAGTTCAAACTAAATATTTAGTTAGAAAGCTAATTTGAAGCTAAATATTTAGATGCTATGCTAATTCACTTGCCGATATAAGCGGAAGTGGACCATCAAAATAAAAGCTGCCGTTACGAACATCTAAACTCCTTTGAGGGCTTTTCAGCAAGTGAATTTGGACAATAGCTAAATACTTAACTATGAAACATTCTGAAACTGAAATGTATAAATATGAATAAAATGAATACACAGGCTTCTCATGATAGCACAATATAATAAATTTACCTACTTCAACTGTACAGGTGTGTTTTTACAAGCAAGGAAAATACTATAAGTTGTTTATTTGACATGTTTTGACTCTTTATTGCCTCCCAGTATGGTAGATGCTGCTTTAATTGTTACATTTGTAGACTATTTAAAGAAAAAAAGATTTTTATGAGACTCAGTCTCGTAAATGTCTTGGATCTTTAAACACTGCAAACTTCGTTCATAATTCAGAGTAATGGCATTTCGACTAGCCATTTCAAGTGGAAATAAATCTGAGGGTACCCTAACTTATTCCTCGCCAGAAATTGTATTTTTATTGCGTTTTATGTGAAAAGTCTTTTCTTCAGTTTTTATATCACTTGTAATTGCCAGTATTCATAACATTTATAATATATGTTTCTGTAACAAATATGTTAGAAAAACACAAACTATTTGTAGCTGTGTTTCCATTACAAATCTGCGCAAAACTTTGTCAATATTCCATTAATGTCGAAAAATACAATTGCTGTTTCCTTTCAATAAGAAACGCAATTAAAATCACATGTAAATAAGTTTGTTCATGCAATAAGTCGTTAAAAACATGCAGCGCCATCATCCTCCAAACACTTCCTGTCTACGTCTTCTTTGTCGTTTCTGCCAGTAGTAACATCCTGTTGACTCGTATGATATGAAAAAAGTGTTTTCTTTGCAGTTTTGTGAAATACACTAAAACAATCTAATCCTACCGCAAAAACTTTTATTAAAAAAACAAATTAGTTTTTTAAAGAAGTGATGTGTTTCCATTAAGCCAATTTATTTTCAAAATGTCAAATTGCTCAATTTTAAGGTCAAAGGAAACTCAGCTACTGGGCGTCTCCCAGTTGCTCCATTGGGACCAGCTGACTGGATCTGTCTCTGTATTTCAGGGATGATCCCTGTGTCAACATTACATCATCTCATTTTTCCGTGTCCAGCTGTTTTTAGTCCACACCTCTAACTGTGAGGAACATCCTTTTATTTTTGGAGGCTCAGTTTGGAGCTTCAGCTGCGTCTCTTCTAATCACCAGAAAGATCTTTCTCAGAATGACTCACTCTGTTCCTTATGCTCCTCCGGGACCAAACCCACTCGTCGCCTCTGCTGTCTGCTTCAGAACCAGGAAGGCTGAAACAACAAGTCATATAAGACATTATTTAGACCATAGATTAAAAAGTACTGGTTCAATTTCAGATCATTTCATTCATAACATGGGAAAAGTATTCTAAGTAAAATAATTCGCCAGTAAAATTAGCATTTTTTAAAATCAATATTAAAGTATTATTGACTTATATCATGTTGATAAGTTAGTAACTTATTTTAAGTGTAAAATATTCACTAGAAACTAGACTAAAAATACTTAGTAAGGTTTTGTGTTTTTGCAGTGCGCTGCTTTGAGATAGGCTTGTCTCAGTAAGCAATAAATCAATTAATTGTACTAATTCCTATTTGCATAATTTATTGTTTCTCTCTTTTCTCTTTCTACCAAAAACTGGATGATGAATCTCTTCAGTCTGGTGTTTTGGTCTGAATTCATCCTTTTTAAACGACAATTTGGTTTGCAGAGACTTTATAGTTCAATTTATTTGCTGTTTCTGTTGTTTTATTTATTTATTTTGGATATTTAAAATGTCTTCCAGTTCCAGGGTTAAATGTTCATTAGAATTTAAAGTTTATTTCAAAAAAGTTTATTACATTATTATGGCATTAAATTACTTTTATGTTCATTTTTATCAAGAAATTCCTTAAACTCCTCCTCCTTTTCAGGAGTTTTGGTAGATTTATTTCCTATTGTTGTTGCTCGACGTTAAAACGAAGATTCCTATCATTACAAACCTACGGAAGAAGATTGGGGCCACAAAGAAAAATCCTTCAGAATTCTAATTTTGTCAAAGTCCAAATAAATAACCAAGCGTCCCAAAGTATTTGTCATTTTGTTGTTGTTATATGAAAATAATCACATAACTGTTTGCTCTTATTTGCTAGATTTGAGTTTTAAAACTATATTTGCCTGAATTTGCATAAACAATTTAAACAATTCTGATTCTGAGGACAAAAAGTCAGAATTCTGAGATTTAAGTTAGAATTCTGAGGAAAATGTGAGTTCTCAATTTAATTTGAACTAAATTGAATTTTCCTTCTACACAAACCCTCTACTGCAGGAAACAAACTATATTTATTCTATAAATGCTGAGAAAACAGTGAGACTTCTGTGATTAAAGTCTGTATTTTAACATTAAAGTTAGAATTTTAAAAACAAAAACATCAAAATTATGACATTAAAGTGTGAACTCTGAGAAAAGGTTACAATTCTCAATTCTGTTTGAGCTTTATTGAATTTTCCTTACATACAAACCCTCAACTGCAGGGAACAAACTGTAGTTATTCTCTAGATTCAGAGATTTAAAAAAAATTAATTCTGAGAAAAAAAAACATCAGAATTCCGAGTTAAAGTGAGAATTCTGAAAAAAAAAGTTAAAATTCTCAGTTCAATTTTAAATGAATTTTCCTTCCAACCCTCTGCTGCAGGGAACAAACTATATTTATTCCCTAAATTATTTACAAGTCAGTTTCTCTGCAGACTTGAGGACTTAATATCTGCGCATATTTCATTGTCGCAGAAGATAAATGGTGCGACTTGAGGTGTAGAGAAGGAGGGAGACATGCCGGCTGCAACACGGTGTCATAAATCACTGTTGCTTGGCGACCGAAGTCAGCATGACTCAACGTGCCAGGAAGACCCCGCGGTTCACACACACCTCTCGTTTGACATCTCGTGATTAGTAGGCAGTTTGGAGGTTCATGTTTCGCTAAAAGTGGGCCGGCAGAGTTAATTTGATCTGTCGTTTTCACGCTGTAAATCTGCTCATGTTGTCTTTACAGAGTTTAGAATAATCTCTTTTTGTTGGAGGTGTCAGACTGCTCAAACGTGCTAAGAGATGATAATTACGCTTAATGATCAGTGGTTCATTCACTCCAACTAAAACCAGGTTTTGTAAGAAGAAAAATGGCTGGAAACCTTGTTTTAACTTAGTTTAACCTTAACCTAACCTAGTTAAACAAGGTTTAACTAGGTTTAACAAGTTAAACCTAGTTTAACTAGGTTAACTAGATTAAATTTGACTGAATTTAATCAGTCAAATTCTCAGATCACGCTGCTGAAGGTGAGCTTTGTTGTTTGGTTTTTCATTAGTTGCATTTCCATTACAAATGATCGCAAAACTTTAATATTCCAATAATGTAAAAAAAATAAAATAAAAATTTGCAATTGTGATGTTTCCAAGAAATAAGAAACATGATTAAAATCAGACATGAATAAATTTGTTCATGCGATAAGTCATTAAAAAACATAATGAACTATTTATTTTCTGTCTTTGTCTTCAGCTGCTAACAATAGAGTTAAGTTGTTGCAATGGCCCAGTCAAAGTCCAGACCTCAATCTGACTGGAACCAATTGGAGCTGGTTGGAACCAGTTGGAACGGTTGGATCTGGTTAGAACCGACTGGAATTGATTGGATTCAGTTAGAACTGGTTGGATCTGGTTGGAACTGATTAGAACCGGTTGGCACTGATTGGAACTAGCTAGATCTGGTTAGAACTGACTGGAATTGGTTGGATTCAGTTAGAACTGGTTGGAACCAGTTGGAACTAGTCCTCCCAATGACTCAGTTCCACTTCAAGACAAGCGGGAAGGTGAAAGTCGGTGACCTCTTAGTCACATGAGAAAGAAAGTCCAAGGATTACAAGGAGACATCTTATTGAAAGCCTATTAAAAGCAGCCCAGCAGGTCTCCTTCGCCTTCCACACATTGTATTCCCTGCATGTTGATATATCTTTCACCAGTGCCTGATCATATTAACATGTCATGCAGTACGAACGTTTAAGGTTATGCAGCAGCCAGTCTGGGATTGTTGAGGGTATGATCTAGTTCCCAAAAGGCTCTGAAACAAAACAGTTTGAACTAAGCTGCTGACAGCAGGAAAGACTGGTGTTGAGATCTCATCCCTCACACACAGGGCATGTTATAATGTTAGGATGAATTCACACCAGCTCTGTTTAGTTCGCTTTAATTGAACTCCTGTTCATTTTCCTGGAAAATCTGGTTCGTTTGGGGAGGGATGAATGCATAATGGAACTAAAAAAGCTAACTCTGGTCTGCCTACAAAACTCAGTCTCGGTTCAGTTCAAGTGAACTTTGGTTCTGTTCCAATGCATATGTGAACGACAAGTGGACCAAATACCGCCCCAAAAGCAGGAAGTGGACAACAGTGGAGAGCATTCTGGGTAAATACAACCAAAACAAACTTGAGAGTCCAGAACTAGCAGGAGAAAGGACAATGGCTGTCTTTTCCAGCAGCCATTGTACAGCGCATTCAGCAGTGAGACCACCACTCCATTTTATTTACAAGGATGTTGTGATCAGTGCTTTCTTCTGAGGTTTTTGTGTTGTTTCCTTCAGTGGTTCTTGGTGCTGCGCCACCACAGGCCAGCAGGGGAACAGATATTTCAATTCATCTGGATTGTTTGACACAGTACAGAGTTAAACAAAGTGCAGCAGCTGAAAATGTAACAAATATTGAAATTTTGGTCCCACATTGAACTGAGTCTGCTGGACTATCAGGTGTGAAAACAGCCTAAGATAATATGAATACTGTTATGGTTCCCTATGTTCTGCAGGAACTTCACTATTATCAAATTATCACAACAAATATGGAAAACTTCGGTGTGAAAGCAAAGATTAAACTTTCGCTTGCTTTCAACTCATCAGTTAGGTTTCAATCCCTGATGCTTTTAGTTTGCTTCTGCACTACTTCTGACCAGGGACATTTCCCTGCAGGGACATATTATGCACGTTTGTACTTCTATTTGGGTCTCAACTGCCTCTAAAATCAGCCCAAGCGCTTAAAAACAACCTAGCAACCAAAACAGAGCTCCACACCGCAAATACACAAAATCTTACCAATTATTTTTGGTCTAGCTTCTACGATAAAACAAAACATACCAGTAACTTTTTAGCAAGATATTGGAGCTTGATTTAAGTGAATAATTTCTTCATGTTGATGAAAAAGAAATAGTTCTACTGGTAGATTATTTCACTTATAACATGGGAAAAGTGTCTGGATATAAGTGAAATAATCTGCCAGTGGAAATAGTTATTTTTTCATCGATATTAAAGAATTATTGACTTAAATTAAGCTCTTATATCTTGCTAAAAAGTTGCATGTAAGTTAGTTTTCTCTTATTTCAAAAGACTAAGATATTTGCACTATAAATTAGGCCAAAAATACTTAAGATTTTGCATTCAGTGACATTTCTTCGCACTTCTTCGTTACCTAGCAACACCAGTCGAGCCCAGCCCCGTTACCCTAGCAACCCAAACGGAACTCCAGAACGTTTGGTCAGCTGGTTTTACTGCTGTATTCGCTGTACAATGGCTGCTTTATGAAGTTGTATGTTAGTATAATTGAAACATCAAATGTAAACATTGCGTTGGGGGGGCGTGGCCAGCAGCAGCTTATTATTGACAATAAAGTTGAAAGTTGAAGTTATTTGGATTTAAAGTGACAAGACGACCCAAAACAGGTCATTATGAGCTAATCTCATTATCTGAGAATCTGAGAATGATTTTGTGAAAACAAAATGCAATGAACATGTTTTGTATAGACCGTAGTCACTTTTAAAGCAGAAAACTGATAGAATCAGGACAATCTGAAAGGTGAAGATCGTCCTCCAGCTGTTGCCTCCCATATAACATCTGTTGGTACAGTTTGTTCCCAGTCAGAAGCCCAGGGCACAACGGCAGCAGCTCCTGATGGATGGGATCTGGGACCGCTGACAGCTCCCCAGTGAGAAGCTGGCTTCCTTCTCACATAGTGACAGCTCAAACCCTACAAACAGAAAATAACCCGGCATCTGGATTCGGGATCAGTTCAATCGCTAGCGGTCATTCTTTCTCAGTTAAAAGGACTCCAAAGGGCAGCTGTATGATTTTTCATCCTCATTTGTCTTTAAGAAATACATCGATTTATCATCTCATTTAATCCGATGCAGGCGTGTCCCTCCTGCACATGCTCAGTGCGAGTGCTTGCAAACATGCTGGAATGGTTGGGATGTCCTCGGTACTTCAGCCCGGTTCCCAGTAAAAAGTATCACGAGTTTCAAGTGACGGGATCGTCCTTTTTTTGGGACGGTTCCATCCGATCCGACAAAAAAAAAAAAAACGGCTCATCAGTCTGCCCCTCCTCACTCATCAGAAGTTGATAAAGGTGAGCCTTGGAGTTACCAGGAAGCACTTTGACAAGAGCTGCACGTCCGAAGCCAAACAGAACCATGCCGGTCCCCAAGAAAGCAGGTAAGAAAGGAGTCCGACCAGAACCAACTGGTTCCCAGTCATCCCCGCTAATTACTATTTTTAGCCACATTACTCTGCAAAAACACAAAATCATACCAAGTATTTTGGTCTAGTTTATGGTGCAAATATTTTATTACGCTTAAAAGAACTCAGAACAAACTAGCAAGATATCCCAGTTTAATTATTAAATTATATTCAATAATTCTTGAATATTGATAAAACGTTCTAGATTTGCTGGCAATTATTTCACTATTGTTGCTGAAAAGTTATTTGCAAGTTAGTTTTGTCATATTTCAAGTGCAATGAGGTATTTGCACTAGAACCTAATCCAAAATACTTGGTTTTTGCAGTGTATTACGCATATCAAGTCCATTATTGATCAATTTGTTTTGTTCCGTTTGCATTTCTAATTTAATTTTATTGTGTTTCCATAACACATCTTAAACTAAATACTGTCGTTTCATGTGTCTTAACATACATTTGAACTGTTTTTATGTTTTAATGCTGTCTAACATTTTCTCAGATGAAATTAGTTTCTTTAGTTCAACACTTTATAGGCCATCTATTGTAGTTTTAATAACTCTTTACACTGCAAAAACACAAACTTGATAAGTATTTTTGATATAGTTTGTAGTGCAAATATCTTAGTAAACTTAAAAAAAAGACTAAACTGACTTATAAATAACATTTTAGCAAGATATGAGTTTGTTTCAAGTCAATAACTCCTTAATATTTATGAATGAAAAAGTATTAGTCCCACTGGGAGATTATTTCACCTTTAACAACCTTGTTCTGTGTTTTAAGAGAAATAATCTACCATGTTAGACATACATTAAAAGTAATAATTTAAATCCTTTTAGGAAAATAACTATTTTATTGCATAAAATACAAAAACAGCATCCTTCAGTGAAGTTGAACCAGGTGAAACTAAAACTGCCAGTTGAGGAGTTTTGGCTAAAATACTAAAAAAATATTTACAGACAAATGTATTATTTTAAATGCAGTACATATATATACTTATAAATTTTACAGTTTGGGGTTAATTACTGCTCTGAATCTGATGTTTTTTCAGTAAATAGCCTCTTTTACTCTGTATGCTCCAGTTAACAATTAATCATTTACTAAATTAGTTGATTATTTCACTTATTGATTCATCATGATTAGCCGTTTCAGCCCTGAAAATAGTAATAGTATAAAAGCCGTTTTGATTTTTGCTCCTTCATGTTTCTGATTAGTTATTTAAAGTGTCGCCACCGGGCTCAGATGAAAGGTCGCTGCGATGTCTTTGTTTTTCTGACATTAACCGTCCCGGGTTCACAGTGATTTATTGCTCGTCACTTTGTTTTATCACCAGTTTTATTAGGCTGTTTATTTGCCGTCATTGAGTGTCTTCATACCCGCCGGCCCGGCAGTCCAGCTCCGAGCCAAACAGCCGTCGTCACCTCGGATCATGCCAGTGTTTCCCCGACCATTAATCACGTCAACAAAGTGTGTGGCTTTGCTACTGAGAAAGCGGCCGTCTCAGTGTCACATCGCCTTTTGATTCGCCTTCTGTAATCCTGACCTGTTGCAACATGACCACTCGATGCGTCTTTTAGATGCTTTTCTTTGAAGATGTCTTGTTTCTGCTGAAGAGGATCAGGGCCGCTGGGAAAACAAATTAAAATTCTGATCTTTATCTCAGAACACAGACTTTTTCTCAAAATTTTGACTTTTTCTCGGTTGCTTTTCTTTTCTCAATTTTGACTTATCAGTATTCTGACTTTTTTTTTCCAGAATTGCAACTTTTTCCTCAAAATTCAATTTTTTCTTTAGATTATGACTTTTTTCCCTCAGAATTCCAACTTTTTCCCTGAATTTTTAAATTTTTCTCAAAATTCAGACCTTTCTCAATTTTTTTTTCCTCAGAATTCCAACTTTTTCCCAAAATTCTGACTTTGTCAAAATTCTGTTTTGTTTTTTTTACATTTTGACTTTTTTTCCTCAGAATTTCAAAATTCTGATTTTTTTCTCAGAATTCTGACTTTTCTTCCTCAGAATCATAATTGTTTCAGCTGTTTAAGAACCATCACATAAATCTAATCTTAAAACTCAAATCTACCAAATAAAATTGGAACAAACTTTCAGTGGATCAAGTCCAGGTTTATAAATCCAAGAAGGAAAAACAGAAATGTGTTTATTTCTGTATGCTAACAACATAACTGACATAAAGCTAAGAATGTTTGATTGTTTGTTTGGATTTGACAGGATTCTGAGATTAAAGTCAACATTTTTATGTTTTGTTGGCCCTGTCTTCTTCTCTGGTATACATACTTCCAGTCCATGCCTAGCAGCTGACATAACCCACCTCCAGCCTCCAGCCCAGTTGTTACTAATCCATCCTCCTGCTGTTGCAGTAATGAAGTGTGAAATGCTGCACAGTAATTCAAGTAACAAAATGCAAAAGCTCATATCGGAGTTATTTATGGCCGCTTGATTGACGCACGAAGTAACACGAAATCCTCCTTAAGTGATTTATAGCGTCAGAATTTTGCTTTGTTGATTTATTTTATGAGAAAGTCAGATTGAAGGACGAAATTTCTCCAGAATCCTTCCACACCTTTATTCCATTTTTCCAGCCGGTAAGACTTGACACCAGATAAAAACATCGTGGGATGAGACCAGATCTGCCCCTCATGTCCCTATCCTCTCATCTTGCTGTCTCAGTGGGACGTTTTGAAACCGATCTGCCCAGACGAGTCGCTCCGTCCCAATGAGACCGAAGTCGTGGAGAACAAAAAGTCCGCTGGCCCGGCTGTCCAAAACAAACAACTCCCATAAATCATCCAAGGAGCCACGGCTGACCTTTTAGCGCGACTCTGATGTGACTTCGGACTGTTGATTTGACACAAAATCCGTCAGAATATGTTCAAAACAAAAACACAAGTGTTTTTAGTCTGGTTTCTTGGGCAAATATCTTATTACAGTTGAGATAAGAAAAAAAATTACTTTTCAGCAAAATATAGGAGTTTGTTTTATGTAAATAATCCCTTAATAGAAGTGCAAAAGTGCTGGTTCACCTGGCAGATTACTATAACGTGGAGAAAATGTTTTGTTACAAGTGAAATAATCTGCCAGTGGAAATTGATTTTTTAAAATCAATTTTATGAATTTACTTACACAACTAAGACATTGGGACTAGAAGCTAGGGAAAAAAAACTTGGTAAGATTTGGTGTGTTTGCAGTTAAGTCACATTCCATGGGCACTGTGCCGTTACCTAGCAACCCCAGCCTAGCTCAGCCCCGTTACCTAGCAACCCAAGCAGTGGTCATGTAAACGTGGTAGTTATCCTAGCAAATTATTTCACTTATTCTAAGTGGAACTGGTAGTTTTTCATCAATAACAAGGAATTATTGACCTAAATATTCTATATCTTGCTGAAAAGTTGCTTGTAAGTTAGTTTTGTCTTATTTTAAGCATATTAAGGTATTTGCAGTGGAAACTAGATTAAAATACTTGGTAAGGTTTCATGTTTTTACAGTGTAGAAATAGTTATTAAAACTACAGGAGATGCCATATAAAATCTTGAGCTGTGGAAACAAACTGCAGTTAGAAGGGAGAAAACATCGGACAGATATAAACATAAAAATACCATAAGACATGGTTTTGTATTTTTGCAGTGTTCAAACACTGAATTGTACCAAACTTTATCCCTTTTAAAGAGCCGGTTCCTTTAAATATCCTCATGCCTCCCTGCCATGTGTCCTTCATGTCTCTATTGCTGCGATGTCAGGCCATCCATCATGGAGTCAGTTTATCCCAGCTGGCGTTTCCTGCTTCTCCGTGGAACATCCTGGATATTTACAGTCTTCCAGCTCGCCACCGGCTTGACGTCTCACTCCTGATCCGTCTGCGGTGTTTGCCGTTTTCTCTCTTTCTTCTTCACTGTCTCACTTAATGAACAGAGGGCGCGGTTAAATAAGATTGAGGAGTTCATCCGTGTCTGGCTCGCCCGTTTTTCGACACGCCACCGTCGACCTTTACCTCTTCTAATGTTGAACATTTGGAACATGGTGTCTCCGTACGTTCTGTTAATGTGACGGTTTTATGTATCGAGTGGTTTCTTAATTAAAAGTTTGCAAACATCTCCTCGGATGAACAAGAACACATGTCAGACAGGGACGTTCACAGATAGCGACAAGATGCCATTTTTCCTCTGGTTAGAGCTGGAAAACGGATCATAACATAAGCGTTTTATCATCGATCAATATCGACAATCAGTCATTAGTTTTTTTGTTTTAATTATCAAAACTTCTGCCAAACTGGTGGCGTGACTTTCCTGTTTTATCCAGTTTTCTCTACACGCCGTTGTTTTTTATTTCTAAGCAGTTGTGAGGAATGGTTGGGAAACCTTAAACTGCGCCAGTTACTCAGCAGACTGTTGCTAGGTAACCAAAGTGTGAGTGAGTTGCTAGGTAACCGAAGAGTGAGTGAGTTGATTCCACTGTGACTGTCTGATCTGCGTGTGCTAATAGAAATACCTCCAGGGAAGCTATTTTTGTCATTGTTGTCATAGTATACGATCTAAAGACAATAACAAGAAATAAAAATAAAAGTAATTTAACTGCATTTGCTGGACTGCTACTGAAAAAAAATTAAACATATGAGCCGGTGCACAGAAATCAGTAATCAAATGTGAGAAAAGAGAGAATTTTTTTTTCTTCTCATGAACAATTGGTATACAGTGTTGTAAAGTCAAATAACACATTTAGTTAATACCATAAAAGACGTGATTATTATTAAAATGAGTCTTTGTTTGTCCTGGATGAATCCACTAGAAAGTGCACTGATGGTAGCTACTAGCCAACAGTCCCACCAGTCCAACACAGTTTTCTACTTAAATTATGTCCATTTTTATAACATTGTCTAGGAAAGTATACCTTCTTATACCAAGAAGTATTTTAATTCATATAAATAAATGTGTTACACTTTGTTGATGTACGTTTTAAGAATAATCCAGAAGTATTTATTCAGCATTTGGACAAATGAGCCAAAGAAAAGTTTGCAACTGCAGACAAAATGCTGCAACCAAAGGGAATGGAAGCATGAGAGCAAATGTCCTCAAAATGACTGCAATATAATCCTGCTTTCTGTTTTGAAATGTCTAGGGAAAAAAGGAAGCAGCGCTGCAGAAGGTAAATCACCAAATTCTGTTTGTTTTGATTCAGTCATCCTGGTAAATGCTAATCATCTTTGTCTCACTCTAGAAAAGCTGCCGCCGTATGAGCCAAATATCCCTGAACCAACTACCAGAGCTGACTTCATGAAATGTAAGGCTTTCTAAAGCTTTGAAATGTCCACTATTTATACCTACACTGCAAAAACACAAAATCTCCGAAAGTATTGTTGGCCTATTTTCTAGTGCAAATATCCCAGTACACTTGAAATAAGACAAATATAACTTAAAACATTTTTAAAAAATCCCAACCGCATAAAAAATCCCCCATAAGTTTCAAAAACCCCTCTATTGTAAACTGAGCCGTTACCTAGCAACCCCAGCTGAGTCTAGTCCATTACCTAGCAAACCAAGCAGAGTTGCTAGGTATCTTTTCCAGCTTGTCTGCTGGAAAAGACAAGTGTTTTGTTGTTGACTTACCATGTGGAAACCACTTGCTGCAATCTTGTTGGTTGTGCAGGAGGATCCACTTCTGCTTTTCAAAGTATGGTTGTATAATTGCGCATCTCTTTACAGCCATTTTGACATCCGATTATAAACTTCGAGTTTGGGGGGGCGTGGCCAGAAGCAGTGTATTTGGATTCAAAGAGACAAGACACCCTTAAACAGAAAATAATAGGTCACCTTTAAGAACCTCCATGTTTTAGCTACATTTTCACATTTAAGTTATTCTTCTACCTCCTCAGACTGGTTCCCCATCTCTCTGGATGACAAAACAGCACAGAAGCTGCTGTGGATTTCTGAGGGCAGCGCCAAAGTGGCTCGTACCTCGGACACAGTCTGCCCTTATCCCAACAGGCCTGAGAGATACCAGGATTCACCACAGGTAGGAGGCCTGGAACTCAAAGCTCGCAACATGGCGACGCCCATTAACATGGTTTACGAAAGGCCATAACCAAACACCGCTTTTAATTGGTTCAGTTTAGAGTTGCAGGCGCTACATGTAACATTGATTTTAGACGCACTTTTACATGTGTCCTGTTGCAGGTGCTGTGTAAGGAGGGCCTGATGGGCGTCCGAGGCTACTGGGAGGTGGACTATGACGGCTGGGTGGTGATAGGCGTTGTGGCGGAGAGCGCGCCCCGTAGAGGCCAGGAGGTGCCCTGCGGTCTTGGGGAGAACAAAGGCTCCTGGGGAGTCGGCTGGTCCGGTTCCTGCTACCAGGTCTGGCACAACGGCGAGAACATCGACATCCAGCTGCCGCCGTCCCCCACCGTGGGCGTCTACGTCGACCTGCCGGCCGGCGTCGTCTCCTTCCTGTCGGTGGGGGGAGACTCCGAGAAGGAGGTGCGGCTGATCCACAAATACAAAGTCAAATTCGAGGAGAGAATTTTCCCCGGGTTCTGGATCGGAACAAATTCCTTCTGTCTTATCCGGAAAAAAGATCAGTGACACTTGAGAGGGATTTCAATGGAAGCCCATCCATGCCATGAATGAAAATACAAAAGCCTGCAGAAAGTCATTATTTTGACTTTCTAAGTCATAATTTTTGATATATTGGAGTAAGCCTCCTAAGAGAAACTATTTGCAAATTATGACTTTGAATCTCAAAATTATGACATTCTAAGTAGAAATTATGACATTAAAACTCAAAATTATGACTTTTATTCTCATAATTATGACTTTAAAACTCATAGTTATGACTTTTCTCTGTCTGTTTTCATAATTTTGACCCTTATTCTCGTAATTATGACTTTAAAACTCTAAACGATGAATTTTTCTCATAATTTTAACTGAAACTCATAATTATGACTAAAACTCAAAATTATAACTTTTTTCTCCTAACTATGACCTTTATTCACAAAATTATAACTTTTGTTCTTATAATTATGATTTTAAAACTTGTAAAATTAAGAGTTTTAACTCATACAAATGTAACTTGTAAAAATATGAATTTTAAAGTCATATTTATAAGACTTTTTACTTTTGTTTTCATGATTATAAAACTCAAAACGTGACTTCCTGTCTGGCTTTTATTTTTTGGTTCATGGCAGAAATGGGCTTCCATAGTTGTGGAAATGGGGCAGTAGTGGTTTTACCAGAAAGTGTTCATTTAAGTGTGATTGGAGAAAAAAAAAACTTTGAAGCACAACTGAATACTTGGCGACATGTTTGCAGTTTGTTTTTTTTCTCTGAATGCATAAAAACACCTTCAGACTTTCATTTGTTTTTGTTAATTTAAGTTAGACAAGATAAAGTTGGGTGTTTTTATTACTTTGACCCTGTTTAATTGTCCTGAATGTAGTCAATAAACTAGTCTTCTTCACTGTGTCCGTATGAAGTCGACACTCAACTGACTTTTTTTCTGTGTTGGAATGAGTGCAAACATGCAACTTTAGTGATGACAAGATCAAAACAAAACAAAGACCATCACTAATATTTAGCTAAAAGTTCCTCAGCAAGTTGCCTTTCACTGACATTATTTCCTAAAGAAATCAACACGCTTCTGGTACATTTCCTACCAATCATTCAGGCAGATGTTGGTACCTAAAGCTGCGTTTTGGGTCTCAACAGCTGATTTTGTTTATGATCTTCTGATTTAAGTTAGGAATATGTACAATTCAATGCCCACCAATAGATTAAAATTGTTATTTAATTGGACAAATTAACTGCAGTGCATTGATGAATTAATACTTTTACCTACACAGACTGTCGAGCGGGAAATTGGCAAAGTAGGCCCAGACAACACAGTGCTAGCTGGCTAATAACACAGTGCTAGCGAGTGCTAGCTAATAACACAGTGCTAGCGAGTGTTAGCTAACAGGCTGTCAGTAGCCAGAAAAAGAAGAAAAATACCTTTTAAACCAGCGCTGCCTTCTTTCCGCTCACTTTGAGTCCTCTGCATTTCAGCCATGGTTTTAGTTTCCTCACACTGTGTTTCTGTATCGAAGGATATTGAAATGAAGCTCCCTGGAAATCCTCATCGTCCAACGTTCAGATGTTACCGTTCTGTTCGTGCGTAGTCCGAACATCCGGGCAACAATGACGTCATTAGCGATGAGCGCCATTAAAAATCTCAAAGAAATTTGAGGGGAAAGAAAGTGAACATTTCTGAATTTAAAAAGTCGAATGTTTTCGACTTTTTAAAAACTCTTAAACTTTAATAACAGTCGAAACAATTTTATTTTTGAAACTTTCCTTGTTTTTTTTTTATTTTTTAGAACATTTCTGAGTTTAATCTCAAAATTTTATCTTTTGGCAGAAATTGATTTGTTCCAAGATGGCCGTAATATGCCATTTTATTGGAAGACTACACAAGTGACGAATAACTGATCAAATGTGATTTTAAAAATGTACAAATTCTAGTATTTTAAAGACTAACATTTTGAAAACTACAAATAAATTTTTTTCATAAAACCTTTTAAACCAATACTTGCATGTTGGTGAATACATGTTAGAATAGGCTAAAGGACGTCCTGCAACAATATATATATAAGTATGTACATAATGTCTAAATGTGTATAAGCATCAGGTCTCACTGTAACATGTTTTTTTTCATCATGAGAAGTTACTCGCAGTGGGTAACCAGAAATTTGACCCAAGTAAGAGTAGCAACTCTTCAAAAATATTAAAAAGTGAAGCAAAACTAAACTGTTCCTAAAAACTTATTTTTTCAAAGTTCCTAAAATTAATCTATTTACTCTGTTTGGCTACAAGTGAAAAATCGTAAGTAACACAAATGAACGGATTTAGAACATCAGTCTGGGCATAATTAGTGATATTTATATGTATTAATATGGTATTCTTGCTTGAATAAACTTCAGAGACACTTCGTTGATTTTTCTGTCTTGTGGTGCGCTACCTCCCTCTAGTGGCCATTAAAAAATAACACCCAGAGCCGTTTATTCTTGGTGTTGCTCCTTTATTTGAAACATAAAAGGATTTAACGGAACATTTATGTTTGAAATATCCGAGATGTTAACTTTTTAGCACATCTCTCTTCCTTTCTCTCGCAAACTAAGTCACTTTCTCTTTCATTCAGGCATTTTAACAACACATCCAGAGCAAATGGGGAAAAAGAAAAAAAATCATTACCATCCCCCTGGAACATGAAGTCGATTTACAATCATCCCATCAGTCATTCATTGGTGAAATAAAAAAATAGGCATGTAATGAGAAGGTGCTGGTGTCCTCTGCTCACATTTACAAAAAAGCAACAAGCTTCGTGTTAAAATCCGTTTAGTTTTTTTACTCTGTTACATAAACCGATGACGGTGAGCCAGTTGGTCTCCGTATTTGTCAAATGACAAATTAACCGAACTTTTTTCAAATTATTAGAAAGTAAAGTTCCAATTTCTTCAAAGCAGACACATTGAAATTAGGAGTAAAAGTTTAATCAGAGGTGAAATTAAAGTTTATGGGTTGCATAAGCCTGGACTTTGAGATCATTGTGAGAGAAATGTTAGAACAGACCTGATTTTTTTTAATTAGGTTTATTACGCAGCAAACCTTAAAACTGTACGCTTGGCCGCATTATTCTTCTTCTTCAAATTCTTGCAAAAACATTCCAGATTGCACCCTGATTGTACCGACATTAGAAAACTGATCTAAAATTTAAGTTTCTGCAGAATCAGACGCGGCTTTTCCACTTTTTTTAGACCATTTGAATCAACCATGGTTGAAAAATACTAACAAAACCACCAAAATACTCGCTTAGTGTTCAGAAACCCATCATAGCACGTGGCTAAAGCTTAGCAGTTACCTAATGTGTTAACAGTTAGCACGTATATGAATGCAAAAGCAGCAACTTCTAATTTCTGAGTTAAGTTTTAGTGTTGGAGGTAAAATTCACCTGATCTTCACCAACTGATTCGTTTGAGGTAAATCTAAGAGAAGAAGCATCACTTTGAATTATTTCAGAGCAAATCTGGGAGTCAGAAAGCGCTGATGTGAATAATCCTGAGTAGGGCTGGGCGGTAAATACTAAAAATAAAACATTTTGTTGCTTTATCTAAAATAAGTGGATTTTATTTTATTGATTCCTTCCGAATTGTATGACGGATTATCAGGGACAGGCTACGAGGATTTTTGCTTAATTATGAGAATAAATCATAAGATTAGCAGAATAAAAACTCAATTTTACCAGAACGATGTTTCAAAATACGACAAAAAGTCGTTTTATTAAGAAGAAAGCTTTTAGAGTCAAGGTTTAGTCTGAGTAACTCGGTTAGTGTGATTCTTATATCCAAATACCGTATTTTCCGGACTATAAGTCGCAGTTTTTTTCATAGTTTGGCCGGGGGTGCAACTTATACTTAGGAGCGACTTATGTGTGAAATTATTATAACACTATCACATCATATCACATGTTATTTTCACACTAAACCACCAGAGGGCGCTCTAGGCATGTGTTATTCTACCTCCGGAGTTAGCGGAGCTGTTTACAAGTGACACAGAGGATGAAGATTTTATTGCGTTTAGTGATTTGGAGTGACACGGATGGTTCGGTAAACTTGTTAGCATGTTATTTATACTATAGTTATCTGAATAACTCTTAATATGTTATGTTAACATACCAGGCAGGTTCTCAGTTCGTTGTTCATGTGTCATGTAACGTTAGCATACCGTACAATTATTCAGCCTGTTGTTGCCTCTATTCTA
>CAEFZY010023868.1:0-15000 GCA_903066815.1 Brachyrhaphis roseni
TGCCACATACAGGTGGAGGCGCGCTTATATGCAGCAGCCGCAAATTGGTCTTAAAGTGACAGCGTATGCTGCTACAAATATTTGCGTGAATATATAAAGCGTGTTGCGGTTAAGCATTTTCACTTGCGTGTCTATCACGTCCCCGTGACAACTTTATGTTGACTTTTATCATGTTGATGTCAACTTTGAAACGATATGAACTCATAAAACCCTTATTCTCAACCTTATCAGCCCGGTGTCACATGAAAGCCAGTTTGATCTGAACACTGTTTCCACCGGGCAGTTTACTGCCCTACATCCAGTACGCGTGTGCGGTCATAAAAATCTATCCTTGCGCAGACATGTCTGGTGGATGGCCGCTTCGAATCCGCGAGGACCTCCGCGGATTGAAGTCCGCCAGGGTATGTTGGGGCCTTAAATGTAACCTGAGAGAAAAGTATATTAAAAGCTAGTGCACCGCCTAAGGTGGTGCACTGCCCTGAGAAAAATATTTAGGCTTTTACTGTATTTTGAAATTTTCAGTAAGCTTTATTTTAAAGGGCAAGGATTTTGTCTTTTGTACGTTTTTAATATTGCTCTTGTGTAAGGGGAAACTCTATTTACATATGACAGCGATATAAATCATCTGCTGTGAATTCAGGCAAAGTCAATAATTTGATCAACACATCAGGAGGGAGGAGGTATATCAAAATTATTTGGGGGTCAGAAATCCACTCCATTTCTCACTCTAACAAAGTGGCAGTTGGTTTCAGTTACACTTGCATTTTACGTCGCCATGGTAACTCCGATCCCCAATAAAAATAATTTTGATAACATTTTTGTGAGCTGGCACGCAGCGGTACAAAAAAAAAATACATATAATATAGAGGCGTTCTATTGACAGAAGAACAATTTATCTGTCCTATGCATTGCTATGGCAGGCCCCAAAAATGTTCAGATGAGCTTTGAAAACAAAATTAAACATTTTTTTGTTTTGTTGTATTTTAGTAAACAAATTCACACTATATTGGTTATTGTAGATTGTTGGTTTCTTTCACCATTTTCCACTAACACTGTTCAAAAAGATCCATTTGTATTTTAATGCAAATATTTTTCCTGCAGGATAATTTTCAGGAGAAAATGCCATGCAACATCCCAGCTGATGTATTTGAACCACAAAGTGAAGCAACTAAAAGAGAAATCATGCATGAGTGAGCTTATCAATCTGGTCTGTGCGTTTTCTAAAACATTCATATATTAAGGCTTGCTGAGCCTAATGAACATCCTGCTCTCATTGATGATCCCATTGTTGTGTAGAGGAATTTACATAATCGCTACTTTACGCAGATTAAATTTACCTTCATTAAAACATCCCTCTCTTCCACTTCACTTTAGCTGAGTTAGTAATATCGTCTCATATACATGTTTGTATGTTGAGAATTGTTTTTTCTTTTAATCAGCCTTTTTAACCACGCTATGCAGTTGACTACAAAGCTTGCTTTTTTTTCCTTTTTGTTAACAACTTTCTACTCCCTGTGTACCATCATCATTATTTCTTGCAATATTTTTTGCTGAGACAGGGACTTGCAGAGTGTTTTTATGTTTGTGGGAGAGGAGGAGAAGGAGCAGAGGAAGGAGAGAGATAATAGTTTGAAGGCTGTGTTAGTGGTAGGCAGGCTTCACAAAACATCAGGGCAGCATTCTGAGATAAAAACAGGTATAGCATCGTATCATGTCCTCAGAGCAATGGAGCTTTGATATGTTCCAAAAAAATCCATTGAAGTCTCTGACAGCACCTTTCTCTTTTTTCTTTTCCCTGTAATGGCGGTGTGCTCCATGAATGCTAAAGCAGAGCTGCTTTACTTCAGGATCTGAAATTCAAAGTTTTTAAGTGAGGTAAATACCAAGCGTGAAAAATAAGAAAGAAGGAAAACATAATAATAACAAAACATTTAATTTCATTTACCAAAAACAGACACGACATTAAACTTCAGCAGGGGTCAGTAATGAAAACCTCGTTGTTTATGTTGATAGAATTAAACTACAAATTCCTTCTTTTACTCCTCTGTTTTCAGTGAAAACCATTATATTTGAAGAGAGAGAATCACAGCTTTACAAACTGAACTTTAAGGTTTAAACCCAACTTAATGTTTTCACCTTTATCCAGAATAACATACTGACTCGAGCAGTTCATTAATCTCTAGAAATATCTTTCATACTGTCATAGTAAAAATAAAGTCTGTCAATTTTATTGCTTTAAGCCTCTTTCACACTGGACTAAAACTGCATAATGGTCTTTGTTGTCTTTGCAAGGTATTGGAGTGTGATCCCCATCATGCTTTGCTGACTCTTTTGAGGATACATAAACCTTTCAGGAATTTAGCTGCTTTTGCTGCTTTTACATAACATGTGTCCCATTTGTCAAGAGAGGATTTTAAATAGGGTTGGCCACTCTGGTCTCATACCAACTCTACAACCACATCACACCCACCTGGTTGACCACAGCAAAGCAAGCTACTGCAGTGCTTTATTTGTTGTGGCTGTTATGCAAATTGTCGCAGAACGCTGTGCAGATGGTAACCAACAGGATCTTCTGCAATGAGCAATTCACACCAGCATAAACACAAACCTAATTTGTTTCAAGTTAAAAATAAAGTTGAACGAGAAGAGGAAAGCAGAGGAAGTACAGAAATTAATTTGATAAAAACAATTACACGAAAGCCTATGCTAACTAGAAACAAACAATTATTTTTGACGTCAAAATGTGTGTTTTAGGGTTAGGGTTAAGTTGCAGTAGAAAAGCAAAAATCCTGTTTAGGAAATGCTAGATGAACACAGTCATCTATTGCCTTCACACTGAATCAGATTTTTAAAATTTTCCACAATCCATTGACATTCCAGCTGTGCTACTTCTTGGAAACTATACGACAGTCTAATGCACATGATTATGATACAAATAAATTAGGAATCCATAGATGAGAAAAATCAGTAATGATTGCACAATGTGGATTTACAAAAAGATGAAAATAAAGGGAAAAATTTGTCGACTAGTGCTGGTTATAAAACATGACAGTTCAGATGAAACTGTGTGCGAAACAAGCAGTCCGATTCCTCTTTCTCAACATTTGTCAGTGCTGCTGTCAGTTTATTTTGCTTCTGCAAGCTTTCAGTCATGAAGACGCTCATCATTTATAAAAACCACAGACACGGTGGCCACCCAAAACACACAGGCACAAACTCACAGGATGCATTATTTATTTTCACACACGCACCATTTTCACATGGCTGGATACAGAACCATTTGCCAATTCTTGATACATTTGTTTGTCTGTTTACTAAAACACAAAAAAATTCAATTAATTTCATAAAGTGGAACAATACTGGACCAAATCAGAATAAATGAATCCACAAAACCATATCATTGCAATTTATTACAAAAACTCATTTCTCCATTTAGTCTCATGAAATGCAATATCCATGGTCTGACTCATTGTTTCCATACTAATTTATACTCAGCTTAGCTCTTTAACTCACATATTAGGAGAAATTGAACAGGGACAGTGATGAGTCTATGCCTTACAGTCAGAGACACATTTTGATGACAAGCTGGTGAGTTTTCCTCCAGCCACCTTTGTCTTTTTTATACCTGCTTATTCCTTACAGGTCACGTTGGGGCTCAGTTCACTGGTCAAGAGGGACGCTAGACCATGAACAGATCAAATTCTTTTTTTCTTTTCTTTTTTAGGAAAGTCAGAAACATTTCTTTTTTCTGTCCAGGTTTGACCCATCAGCGTATTGCCACCACCACGTAAGATTTGTATGATGCCAGAAAAGCATTTTATTTATTTTTTTTGTATTAGTGTCAAACTGTCTGCGAATTGCTACTCAGTGAAGAGTAATGATCAAGCTTAACTAGTCTAGGTATTTTAGATCTTGAACTAAGCTGATATAATGCTCCATAGTGCTTAAAGAATAGTGAAATAGCTTTTTGATTTAATGCTCAATTGAAATGAGTTACCAACTTTAGCATGATTTATCAGCACTGGCTCCATTTTCACATTTGAAAATGAAGGGGGCCACCCACTACTCATTGACTGGACATGTAATTAAGCAGTACAAAAACACATGTGAAAGATGAATCTTTTTGCACTCATGCTCTTGTGAGAAACTAACGTGCGGTTTTGGACTGTGGCAGTATGCCAGAAAACCCAGAGAAAACCTTTGCATGCACAGTCGCATACACACCAACTTAACATAGATAAACCCTAATTAGAATTCAAACCCAAGATCGTTCTGCTGTGAGGGAACCATGACAACCAGCCGACCATGAAGCCCTGACAGAGTCATGTTAAAGTTGATTTAACTTTTTGGCTTTTATCAGTTCAAAGACCCAGAAAGCAGTTAAAAGACACAAGAAAACATCAGAAGAAAAGAAGAAAAAAAACAACAGACCGTTATCATTGTACTCATACTTTTATTGACTTGATTTTACTTTCTGTGCCTATGTTTTATCTCATCACTTTCCTTTCCTCGGCTTCCTCTTATTTCCACGCCTCTTAAGTTAAGCATACACAGCATCGCTGCCACAGTTTTGAAATTTATGAAGTGTACTCTAAAAGAAATAGTTTCAGAAGAGTTTTATTATCTGTGATGCCTGTATTGTCAAACCAAATGAAGCAGAAATTACGCATACAACTATTGTGAGGGTGATGGTTTAAAGGATTAACAAACATTTCAGTTGGTGGCCAGGAAGAAAAAGTAAACAAGAATAGACAAAATGTTTCTGTGCAGCTTTTCATTGGCTGTGGGCAACACATGTTTGCTGCTGGCTTGGCAATTAGTTCGCTAATGTGTCCAGATTCAGGTCTAACAATCTGAAAACGTTGGAGTGCTGCCCAAAGGTCCAGTTTTCAGATCCTGTCCTGATGCATTCAGTCTGCAAGTTCACCCTTCACATCCACTGGTCCTTTCTGAGGATTTCACCTTCCTCCCAAAGTCCAAAAATAATAGTTAGGCTAATTGGTCTCTAACTTGCCCTAAGTTATGAGTGTGTGTACATGGGTGTTAGACCTGTGGGTCTCTGTGATTGACCTGTCCAGAGTGTACACCCCCTTTCACCTAATCATGACCCTGCAAGGATAAGCAGGCATAGATAATGGAGGAATGTTTGATTGACTGCAACTAAGGTTATGTTCTGGCTTCTCCCACACTTGCAAATTTGTGTCTTGACTCCACACACAGAAAAAAGTTTTGTGTCAATTAACCATACAGGAAGTCCTAATCCAGTACAGACTGGTGAAGACTTTGCCCAACAAGAAATTACAGGTAATATCTGGATGCCTGTCCTCAGCTTTTCACATCTGGTCCTAGTTGCTGGTTTATTCTTTTTACAATTTTAGTAGATTGTCTTGTCATCCTATGCTGAGCTTTTCTTTATTTTATTTGCCTTTGTTAAACTGTGGTTAAATGAAAGGGTTAGGATTTGGGGTAAGTTGCAATCCCTTCAGACAACTTTAGCAAGTTAGAAAACTAAAAAGGATTTCACAGGACAAAAAATATATATATGTCTCAATGTTCTTAAAACTTAACATAAATTGAAGGCTTGGAATGAAAGAAAATATTGAGCTGAATAGATTTTGATTTAAACTTTCTCCTGTTTAATTCTAAGCGATAAAGCATGCCAGGGTTGTATATCTCATTACTGTATTGTGAGGTTTTTGTCACTCTGTTCTCAGTGTTTTATTGCAGTCAGCTGCAGCGCCAACAGCCCTGCTTCACACTTACAGACCCAGATCGACTTGTTTTGCCTTTGCCTTTCCTGAGAGATAGACCCACAGAGACTTGTCGTGCTGTGCCATCGGTAACCTATACAGCAGTGCATGTCATCTCACAAGTGACTGCCACAAATATCAGACAACCCGGATGAGACACTTTATCGTATTTCATTGCTTTTCAAACGTATTCCTAGACAAGGGCAATGAAATTTATTATTTATACTCTCAAAGCCACCCTATCCTTCTGTGCCAATGGGCAAACTAAAAATACACACTTCATTTAAGACTGTTAAACACATGTAAAGATGCTTTGTTCAGTTCAGTTTGTCATCTTACATAATGTCCTTTCACCCAGAGCCATTATTTAATCATGAACCATGTCAAAACTTCTGTATCAACGCTGATTTAGAACAATTTCCTGCAAGAGGAATATTGAACTTTAAAGCCGAAGTGAAAAGTTCAGAGGAGCCTAGTTGTGTCCTCCGTGGACAAGCAATAAAATCTGCTCTATTAAATTTATCTCTGCATGATTTTTGTTTTCTAACCTAATGCAACTACAAGTCCAAGAAGGCAATGGGAGTCTGGACAAGGTTACCTTGCCGCTGTGCTTATCATGGAGAAATTGGCCTGCTAGGACAAAGCAATTCAGGATTTTATTATCATTCAAATTAGAACATATAGAGGGGCTTCTATCCGATTGGCGAAATAATGGGAGTCATTTATCTAGGTCCCACCGACCTTTCATTTCCCATTCATGTCTTATTAGCGAAGCATACATCATCATCCTGCCATAATTAAAAAGCTAAAATCAAATTGATTGTGGGGAAAAGCACATGCAGGTAGGCGCTGAATGGAGCTGTGTGCTCTTTGCTGCTTTTGTTTCTGTGGAGGGCTTTAGCTGGCCTGTTCTGTGTTGGTTTTCTTTTGTTATTTGGCTCCTTGGTCACCCTGCGGCCCAGGAGGGACACAAACAGCAGCTGATAGGCATTTATCAGCCCTGGGTGAACCCTTTCCACAATCAGAACAAAGGCATATCAGAGCTCCAGTGATTAATGCGCCATGACACTAAAAAAAAAAAAAAAAAAAAAAAAAAAAAGGTTCCCACAAATATTAGCCTTTATAATGAAAAGTTAAAGAAAAGAACTGGTCCCATAGCTGAGTTAAGCCGGGATCTATTATACTAAAGTTGATATTTTTAGCTCTGTAAATGGGTTAAATCTATCAGAACAGGAAAACTGCGAAAAGCTGAAAACTATTATAAGTGTAGATACAGACTTTCAACATGAGAAGCATAACAATCAGAATTTAATGTCAGATAAAACACTAATAGGTTCAGATCAACTGTTTTTTTTTTATCAAGCATATCATAGATCTTGTGCTTTCAGAAAAACCTGTTGATTTGATATTAGTTTAGTGCTGCCAGTGTTGAGTTTCTTTAATAGATCATATAATATTCCAATTCCTGGATTCATCTCAATTATGTTCCTTTAAACCTGTTCTGTTACACTTTCTAGTTAATGTAATTTTAAAATAAAGTTTGTATTAACTATGTGTGCTATCAATGAGTTTACCTGGTTTAAATCTGAGTCTAACATTATTAGTATAATAAAATAATAATCATTTGGGTTCTTGCACATGAATATACACATGTACAGAGACAATCAGTCAAATTTGAACCTAAACACCATCCTACACAGACTTGTGTAACCTCAGAGTGGATTCAGTAGCTTTGAAAAACCTTTTTTCTGGCTCATAATCAGCCCCCGGGTAGACGCTTATTCATGGCATCCAAGCTGCTTCAGTTCACAATAAAACGTACAGAGCTTACAAACCTTGGGGTATTGTTGCCTAACTAGACGTACTTCCAAATTTTAGACCACTTGAGACTTTAAAAATGTAAAAATCTGACAAAAAATTGGAACCAAAATAATTTGGCAGTAATCAGACACTTTTGTCCGACATCTTTGTTGTGAAATTGTAGCGCAGATGGAGCCAGCCAATGACTGGAGTTCAGCACTGCTGATGTGCTCATTGCTCACACACAGAAATCTGCAGTCTGCTGCCAAATGGAGTCTCTCCTCACAAAGGAAAAGCATCTGCAACTTTTATTGAACATTTTATTGAAACAGCATAGCTAATGTGTTGACATCACATTTTCATATTTCACAGTTATCATAGTCAAGGATGTCAGTGATTCTCAGCAGCGCTAATTTAGTTTGGTTTGTTTTCTACCCAGATACACAGAAACACCAGTTTCCTGAACAAAGTGAATGACTGAACAGGGTGTGTCAGAGGTTTTGTTACAACATATAATATTGTACTATTGTAGTTAATATTGACCCCATAAGATATTTGTTAAAATATCTAATGAAAACATGCAGCACCTCAAAGAAAACAAAACCAGTTAAGTTTGTCAGTTTGATTCCAGTATTAAACATCTCAGATCAGCCAGACTTAAAAAAGGCATAGAGCCTGCAGTTTCTACTTGAGCCTGCCATTTTATTACAAAAAGTGAAAGTGAAGTGAAACTTGGAAGAGTAAAGTAATCTCTTGATTAATAAAAAAATGCATCAAACTTTTCAAAATAAGCATAAAAAGAAAGCCAGTATCACCATCATGTTTGTATAAATCCAAAATGTTTTCATTATCAGGAGATCCAGATGGGCCCTGAAAGAAAAAGGAAAAAAATAACAAATCATTGAATCGTAATGAGGGCCCAGATAGTGTAGTTTTACAGTATTGCTCTTCTTGTCTCACTCTTTAGCCAGCATTTCAGCAGGGGTCCGTAGTGGAGAAGATAAATGGTGTGAGTGTTAGCCTCAAAGTGACCCTGATGAGAAATCTGTGAACGGAGCCCGTATTTAATCTAAAAAAACAAAACAAAAACTCTCCACACAGCACTCTTAAATGCTAATTGAATAGTGATGCAATGCCTCTGGCATCTTGTTGTCAGCTCATTTATGCAGCAATCCGTCTCAATCCTTCATATGATTCTCACTTTTGGCACACTCTCAATGAACTGCTCAATGTGGCATTGAAATTCAATTTCATAAATCCCTGTGCTCTGCCGCAGTATCTTTGCCAGAACTGTTTTACACGTTCCCTCGTCACAATAGCATTTTTTTTTTTTTTTGCCCAGAGATTTGTTCTTTAAAGACACTTTTTTATTATTATTAAATCAGCATTATCTTTTGTATTTGATTTATGTGTCTGATTTAGAAACACCAAGCTGCATGGAGGCTCAGTAGCTCCATGGTTCAAGTAACCTCACAGAGCTGAAACACGTTTAAGTGGCTTTCTTTGTCATGTTAAAATGGATTCTTTAAGAAACATAACAAAGTCTCTTCTCACTGCTGCACTAATAAAAGTGATGGATAACATGGGGGTCTGAGATGATTGGAGACAATTGGGTTTCAGCCACATTATGTAATTCAAACGGTGCATGGAGACCAGGCAGGAGTGTCGGGCTCCTCCTGACTCCTCTCCAGCAGGCAGTGCCACAAAAGAGGCAAACAGCAGTCTGCTGCAGCAGAGAAACAGTCTGTTTCTATTCTTTAAAAGACATGAGACAAATGAGCAAAGGTCACGGCAAAATTCAAAGAGATATATATTATTTTAAATATCGAGAAAGCATTTTCGATTTATGTCGCTCTGAGTTTATAGGTAGCTTTTGGAAAACAAAGCTTCTTTCAAACCCACTCACACTATTCCTGACTAAAGGAGTAGGTCTGACAGATTTCTTTACCTCAGATAAATTCTCATTTCACATGAAGCTATTGGTGACAAATGCTGAGATGACAGTAGCTCTGGTTTCCTGAATAGGTAAATGGCAACACTTTTTCTGGCAGCCGGGCTGAAGACAAAGGTCAATACATCTGATTTCTGCAGAGAAACTCATCTAAAATGCCACAACAGTGTTTCTCTATCAAGCCAAGAGCAAAGTTGACGGTATGATTGTAAGTCTGCTCTGTTCTTTAGTGTCTTATATGTTGCAAGATTACACAAAAGCTGCGAAGCAGAAATTCACCAAACCTGAAGACGAGGTAGGGCTTGAATTAGAGAAAAAATATTAATTGTAGAGAAGACTTTCACTGCTTTGGAAGATGATGTACTTTTGAATTTATCCTGTGGTTCTCTAAAGAAAAAAAAAAAACATTTGAAAAGTAATAACCTGCATGTGAATTTTGGCTTGTGACGCAGCTTGCATCATTGCTTTTAGTTATTTTTTTTGCATTTTAGTGCTAAATTTGCTTCAGTACTAAAATTCAATTCAGTTTATCTACATGACATCAGTTCACAACACATGCCCATTCAAGGCACTTTGCAAAAAAGTTAATTCAGTTGAATAATAAATATTCACCAGTTGATCCTGGTTGTTAAACAATGCAGTGAAGATCGGTTTATGACGCTAATTTGTTAAAAGGTTTCTGTGTAATCTGATAGTAACTTATTTGAATAATTAACTGAACTTAATACACTGCTTGGTAAATAGGTTTAGATTCAAATAGATTAAATTTTTCATGTTGAGATGACACTTGTTGGGAAATGGCATTGAATAAATTAACTGAATTGAATCAAATTATTTGTCACATTTTTAAATGTCTGCGTATAGTATGGTATTCCTTTCAAATCTCTATTAGCAACTACTTTGTATTGCTGTGACATAAAACTTAAGTAAAACAAGAAACAAATGAAGTTGTAATGTAATGAATTATGGCAAACTTTTTGCAAGATCCCATAAGTTGTAGCACAAATCCAATGTGAACTGAAGAAAAACAAATTTGTTAGCAGATAATCTCTGACTTTCTGATAGTGTGTCCATGCTCTATAGCGTAAAACACGTTGACTTTCATTTTCAAGCTTACCGCCACCCTGTTGGCCCCTTTGAATTCATTTGCCACCCCTGAAGTTGAGCTCCAGTCCAGCAGTCCCTCTCAGCGTGAGGTGACAGAGTAGGTTAATTGCTGAGATTTGAATGTCGTGCTGTAACAGATGATTGTAGAGGAGAAAGTATGGCATTAACACATAGATAACAGATTGCTATCTCACGCTCGCGGCAGCCTGGTGTGGCATAATGGTGTCAGAGAGAAGAAATTTTAATCACATAGGTATGTAATGACATGAATCGACACACCATGGATGAGTGAAAATAATAGATGATTCTTCCAGCTGAACAAATGCCCTGTGTGAAATGTATATGTCAGTGAACTGCGCCATTCTCATCTCGTGATCAAAATTAAACAAGCTGCCTTGTATATGTCTGAGCTACCACCCTAAATATCAGTGCAACATTTAAATAACTCAACCTGCAGGGTAATATTTTAAAAAATTACCTTTAGGACTTCCTGATACTTAGGAAATATTTAATGAATAAAGCAAAAGCTCCTCTTGTGTGGAAGTTACAGCCATTTACAAAACACCAATTTGTTGTTTATTGTGCCGTTTATGACATTTTTTGACTTTCTTGATGAAAACAGGCACAGTACGAAGACAAACTAATCAGATCACTAAGTGTAATAGTATTTGTTTGTTAAATCTGTCAGATTAATCACTCTTGTATGATAAATATTCACAGGGTATCTGTCAGTCTTCACATGAAACCGTTATTTTCAATGTTTGGAAATGTCACTGGGTGACAAAACAAAAGACAATTGACTGTTTTCTGCCAAATCATTTAAGAATAAGGCATTTCTGCTGTTCCTTAAACTCTGACTGAGGCGTTGTTTTGTTTGTATATGGGGTCAAATTTGCACTCAGGTAAGAGCAGCAGCACTTCAACATCTTTTCACTCAATAAAAAGTAGCCATCCAAGAAATAAGAAAATGTTTGTTAAAAAGATTCTCATGAATTAGTGATTGTTTGATCATAATTAATACTTAATGTATCTGTTACAACTGGGTAAAGAACTTCAAGTCACAATGTGTGACTGTGTAGTCACTTGATCTTCAAATGTTACAGCAGGTTCAAACAAGAAGACTCACTTTAACATAAACCGTGTTTGTCTCTGTCTGGTGCATTTGTGGTAAAACAGGCGTGTTCTTTCATCAGCGATGTCACTGAAGGCCGGTAGAGAAATTTAAGTCTAGTAAGAGAGTAAAAAGTAGGGGCTACTGATAGAAATAGTTTTTTATAAAATGTTTCTAAAGTATTAAATGAAAGTAAGTTGAATGGAGCTTGTTATGGCCCACCTCTGCGGGTTTCCCTAAGCATTTTAACTCACAGGACGCAGAACATGACCCGTCGCAGTGGGGCAGAGGCCTCTTAACTGGAGGAGGCCAGTAAAAGTGAGACGAGAGTTTCATTTAATTTAAAAACTCTCATATCTGGAGAATATATTTAAATAATTAAAAGTTCTTCACCCTGCTGTTTTTACAAACAGCCTGAGTTTTTCATACGTACATTCAATCTTTCCTCAAGAAGCATCCACTAAAGTAAAGTGAACGGGGTGGCATTAAGGGTCAACCCATTATCCCCACTAATGCACTGTGAGATTGGTAGCTAATTGATATTGCATGCTAATTGATATTAGCACCAGACTCACCAGCAGCCTCCAACTACTGCCCACACAGATAAAATTAAGAGAAGCTGTGGAATAAAACTCATTTGGTTTAATCGTCTCTCTTTTTCACGGTTGTGTCTTGGTGATTTTCATTTGATATTCTGAAATTTCACCAGGAAACATTCAGCCACACATTATTTACTGCGGGGGAATTTTAAAGTGGTTCTATTTGTAAGACGCCACTGAGCAATACAGAGCAAGAAAATTTCCACGATTTCCTTCATTAACCCTTGTGTTGTCTTGCAGGTCAAAAGTGACCCACTGGCATGTTTAGCTTTAGAAAAAATACCCTAAACGATCTTTTTCCGACTTGAAATTTTATGACTTTTTCTAAATTGACTCCATCATTAGAAAAAGTGATACTTTGTTTTTGTTTTATATTTCCATGTGGGCTGTACACCACTAGGGTGCTAGGATTGTCTTATGGGTCATTTTGGACCCGTGAATTATAAAAGCATTTAAACACCAGAAAAAGAGTTCAAAGGCCACACACAAACTTTCACTAATAGATGCATACACACACACACACCTGCACCAGCCCCCCCACATACATATCAAAGAAACTGTATTGATGTACGAATTGAACTTGCATTTGACCTGCACCTGCACTCTCAATCTACAGCTAATCCCTCACATCAAGCAAGAAAAAAACAAAAAAAAAAACAAATTAAGTATAGAGGATATGAAGGTATGCTGCACCTGAGTATCCCTAGATGGTTCTTTGCTGATGCCATGAGTAGATGTTTCACTGCTCAACAGATGCTACGTTTTATGTTTGCACATACTGTCCTACATGAAATCTTCAGCATAAGAAGTTGAACATCTTATGTTGAACAAATTCTTGTGCTGAAGATGTTCAGGAGCGTCTTCATATGGTGAAGAACATCTTCATGGTATAAAGATTTTCTTGAACATCTTATGTTCTTCATTATGTAGGGGTAGGAAGGATAGGATGTTCTTCATCTTATGTTGAATACGTACTACAAAAAAAGCATCTTTATAAGATGAAAAACATCTTCATCTCATGGGGAAGTTCTTCATCTTAAAGAAGCATTTTTTTTCTCTATGAAAATTCTCGCATGACAAAACTGTAAGTCAAATGATTTAAAGGTTCCAAGTAAAAATTAGCTAAATTATGCTACTTGTAACATACGAACAATGTGATTTTTAAATTAATCCAGAATGCAAATCTTTTGTTAATTTACATATTGTAACTGTTTACTGTAATTTAAGGAGTTCCCAGGATCCTTTTTACCATCAGACTGAATCCAGTCCTGAGGCACTTCCATGACAGGTTATAGTTTCCAAACCCCGACGTTATGGGAGTATTTTATGCAACATATTGTTCAACAGTAAAACTGCCTTCCCTGTTTGAAATGCATAAAATATTACATATTACCTCATTGGAATACCACTTTATACTCTGAACGTCAGGGAAAACATGGGATATATTTTATGGCAGTATCTTTTTTCTTTAGACAGAGACTGAATGGTGTCTTTTTATTAAATTGAATCTTTGATGGACTCCAGTTCACCCAGGTGAGTTCACCTCTGCAGCCCTGCACTAGTTATCTCCATGGGAAAATGGCAAAGAATGTAATTTTAAAGAGAAATTCCTAATCTGAGGGAAATTGCTGCTGTCAAGACGTTTTCCGTGCTTTGCAAATCTGTTAATATGCCCTGAACTTTCTCACGTAACAACAACATAGTTTAGTGTATTTTATTGAGATTACAGCAACGTAATGGGTAGTATTTAGCTCGATGGAAATTGAAACTTGGTTTCCAATTTTCCATCAGCGTTCTTTGCTGGGTTTATGAACACAAACAAGGAATTTGACTTTGGTTCTGCTTTGCTCTCAGTAAAGACATTTAAATACATATAATAAGGGAAATAAATAAAATACTTTTGTTTGTAAATATATATTTATGGAGTGTATTCACCAAGGAGGACTTAAGGGAAGAATCAGAACAAATATGAATGTTAACGACATTGGTACTCTGATTGTTATTTGTTCATTTGAGACAGTCTTGGGGATGAAGCTTTCTCTGAGTGGGCTCTGCAGATATTTTAGCTGTTCTTTTCCTTAAAATTCAGTCTGTGCAATTTTGTCAGGGACTTTGATTTTCTCAGTTTAATGCACTCTTAAAGGAAAATTAGATTCCAGCATATGTTCAGATTTACAGGTAAAATGGATGTTTTCACAAAGAAGTGATTAGTCTGGCATTCTGAAGTATTCTTTCCTAAAAAGCAGGACAAACTCTGAAAGCCGCCAAGGGAAAGGAAGTAAAGCAATAATCAAAAGGAGAAATTCATTGTTTGCTGTAACCTGTTGCTGGCTGCTCGTTTCACTAAAGATTACCGTATTTTCCGCACTATAAGGCGCACTATAAGGCTTTTCAGTTTTTTGAGAAAACTGAAAAGCCTTCAGTTTTCTCAAAAACCGACAGTGCGCCTTATAATCCGGTGCGCCTCATATATGTTTTAAAGTGTCTTAGAAAGACACTTTAAAACACTTTATTAAAGTGTTTTAAATAAACACTTTTAAAACACTTTAATAAAGTGTTTTAAATGTAGTAATTTATTTCAGCCACTGGGTGGCTTCCCGTTCAAATTTGCTACATCTCGTTCATGGATCTGAGTATTGAGTGGTGCGGCTCTCAAGGCAGACTTGTTTATTACTTCGTTCT